>BMAT01007427.1:69884-83417 GCA_019649035.1 Elysia marginata
AGAGAGCTCTTATTATATGATAGTGTTACGACCCTTAGTTCTTGTATGTGCATGTTTTAAAAAAAGGGTTTTGATTTGTGTTCCCACCCTTAACGAGCTGTTGATGATTGATTTGCTGCGAAAATGGCTAATTATCATGCTTTACATGTTTAAAGTGGAATTTTTCCTAGAACGATCAATATTTGACGATTTGTATCAAGGAAAAATCTCTGTTAATTTAATGTGGTTTCTGCCCATTCTCTGAAGTAAACATTTTACTTATATCATTAATATCTTTTTTTTCCACATATAGATACAAGAAAGGAGGAACGAAAGCATCAGGTAAGAAACCTTTTTTTATACTTAATCTTTTCTTCTCTGGCCCTTCCTCGTTAACTTCTTGTTCTCATGGCTTTATTTTCGTTTTCACCTTATCATAATATAATATTCTGACAAGTACAACTTTCATAAAAACTGTGATAGAGAATTTTGTAAAGTTTTTTTTTAATTGTTGGTTCATTGTGCAACTAATGTTAGATAAGCCGTATATAGACTCAAAGTTAGACTGTTTGCCTCTTTTATTATTGGATAGGTGGCTATTTTCAAGTTGTTACTACAAAACTAAAAGGCTGGAAAAAGCATGTCTGCTAAATATGGCACTATTGTTGAAGATCTGAATGCACATTTTAATTTAGGACAGCAAGAGGCGTAAACTACAAGCCATTCAGGCAAGAACAATAACCAAGAAAATCATTATAAAAAAAAACAACAGCGGCAAGTTTTATTTCAAAACATAATTTTTATTTATTCTTTGATTGCAGGCGGCTTTGACAGACTCACTCATACCATCAAGCAGCAATCCTCAAAGCAAGGGCATAAGAAGAACTTTGGCAATAACCTCAACAATAATGACAACATTAAAGTATCTAACAGCAACACCAGTATCTATGGTATAAATCTAAGTATGAACAGCAATGGAAATAGTGGTGTCTACTCCAACAACAACAACAACAACTTTGGTGCCATCTCCAACCTTCACGGCATCAGCTCGACAACGGCGTCAATAAACGCTAACACTGGTGACACTGAAGCTGCAGCCTCCAACAATCCCTTGAATACTCTCTACCTGGCAGCCATGCAGAACCAAAGAGACTCCCTGTTTGAAGAAGGGCTCCGTATTGCCACTCAATACGGCATGAGTGACTTTGCCAAGGAGCTGATCGGCATGAAGAGCCAGAGCAAAGTTCTCGGCAGCGATGATTCTGGAATTAGCGTCGGAGTTTCAACATCAGCTGGCGTTCTCTCCCAATCTTCCTCAACCGTGGGCAATGTCTCAACCACGCCTTCTGCGTCTCTCGTATCCTCTTCATCCTCATCTTCTGCCGCATCTCCAGCAGTGACTGCTGTGTCCTCAGACAGCATCTCAGCATCTTCCTCTGAATACCTGTCCCCGGCCACCGGATGTCGCATCCACACGCCTCCATCAGCCACAGCATCACCATCCGTGAGCACAATCAACGTATCCGCGACACCATTATCTTCGTCATCAGCGTCTCTGCTATTCCCTTCGTCCGTCACTGTGATCTCCCCAAAACAGTCAAAATCCACAAAGACCAGCAAAAGGTCTTTAGACAATCCTTCACCATGTGCATCTCCGTGTCCACAATCAACAAAATCTTCTAAGTTGAGTCACTCTGTAGATGCGGCGCCATCTCCAACTTCATCTGCCACGTCACACTCTCCACCATCTTCATCAGGTACGCCTGCAACTTCGACAAAAGCACAGACAGCACAAGAGCCGGATAAAGCCAACGCAACTGTAGCTACCACAACAACAACAACAACCTCTCAAAATCAAGGCAGCACTTCAACCACAACCACCACCGTCACCACCAAGGCCGGGCAAGTGGTGGAGATTGAGCCGCGGCGCTCAAGCCGCCGGAGGAATGGCGAACCGGATTATTATCTCATAAACGGCGGTGAAAAACGGTTCCGTGCCAACTCAAGCGGTTCAACATCCGGGTCTGGATCTGGTTCAAATCAAGGCGGCGTCGGGTCTTCACCGTCTGGCAGACGTGGCAGTAGTAGTGACAGGCGTAAATCTGCTGCTTCTGCTGATGGGGCGGTCTCTATCTCCTCTCCTAGCAAGCCTTACACGCTTGACCCATGTATTAATAATAATGTTAATAATAACAATAATAATAACAACAGCAACAACAACAATGCTTCTAAAGGCAGCGGTAAAAACAACAAGGGCAATAACTCTATCGACAACAGTGCCATTAAACTTGACATTTCTGAAATAAGATTTAGAAATCCGGCTGCAGAAATCCACAAAGTTCGAATGGGTTTTCAACAGAGATTTGAACCGTTGGACAAAGATAAGAGGTAGAGTGTATACATAGGTGTATAATTTTTCCAGGCAACAAGTAGAATAAAGTTCAGTTGTGTGGCGCCAATCCCACGCGACCATAAACCTAGGCGTAAACACCACCCTCACCAAACAGAGCATAATTTATATTCACAAAAAGATAGAGCGAAGAATGAAAGTCTGTCACAATCATTAACATGCAATAAGAAAGTGTGTTTCGAGACCTGTTTTATACTCTGATACTGAAGATTGCAACACACGGAACTGTTATGTGCTTGCTTTGATGATGAGTAATTACCAAAACTCAAGTATCAAACCAGGCCCATGAAACATGTTACAAGTTCTATTTTGTCATAACAAGTTTAAGAAAAAAAACTGATTAGTATAACCCTTTAGAACGTTTCGTTGTTGCCCATTTCAGCTTGGGTGACGTGATCTAATAGTTCTTGTTTAACCTCATATAGAGATTAGGTTGATGTATTTGCGACATGGAACCTTTTTGGAACTTCACTATGTGTTCCCTTGGGTAAGCAGTCACAGTGTACATTATTTCATCTTCGTGTCCTCATCTAACTTTTTTTTTCCTAAATTCGTTGTTTTTTTATTATCTTTAATGTGGTTAAAAATTTTCTTAAAGAAAGTAGTGATAAACTTCAGCCTTTTGATACAACCCTGCACAATATAAAAAGGGCAGATTCTGTTATATTATACTATAGGAAATAAAACTGCGTCTGTAATAGCTTAAAGGGCCCTTACTCATAACAGTTCTAAGATAAAGCCTGGTTATCTCTCATTTTTTTATTTTGAACTCGACTCTACATCCTCATGGTAAAAGCTGGGAGCACATAAAGTACACACAGTTCCACATCAGTGTTCCTTCTAATTGATTTTCTTGGACAAGTGTCATTCCAGATCTCTCATAGAAACGCATTTGATATTGATTATTGGTAATGTCATTCATCAGTAAATCTTCTTATTGTCTCAATTATGAACTTGAATTTGACGACATGGTGCTATTATCCTAACACATGGATTAGAGGTCATGCGTTATCCGCCCGCTTAGGAGAACAAAGCCCATATGGGGAGGATATATATATGATGGCTGATCCCTTAGCCAATCGTCTGCTGTATAACCTTCGTTACCTTTACCTTTTGGGTTTTATTACGTCACACTTTATGTAGTCCGCGCGCAAGATCTCTAGCAACAATCCACGTCATCTCTAAATCCATCAAAAAAGTATGTCCACAATACTTCTGTCTTTAGATCTATTTATAAGCAGTGCGGGGTAACATGCACAAGAATTATTATTGTCTTTCTTCTAGCCCATCGTCTAGTATGTCTACAAGCTTATTCAAACTTAATCTTGATCTGCCTCTACTTCTTTTCTCTCCCATTTCTTTTTTATCGTTTTTTTAGTATCTTGCCTTACTCTCTCTATGTACTGTTTTGTTCCTTTCTCACTTTTCGTGTGTTTTTTTAAACCTTAAAGGCTATAAAACATTGGTTTATGAAATGTTATATCAAAGATTAGAATTAATTTTATGTTCGGTCATTAGCATTTTTGTAGTTATGTTCATGTCTTGCAGCATTTGCAGAATTTGCCTATCTCTTTTTCCAATAGATAGATAGGATATATCTCACTGCATTGTACATCGTTGTCTTAGAGAAATCTGATGTCCTATTTCTGAGATTCGTTCCACTTTTTCAGTGAACCACTTTTTAATTCAGTCTCTAATGGAGTATATTATAAACTATGTATTCTCCAGCTTGCTCATGATTTATTCACCTCCTCGCTCTCTCACTCAATCGTGTGCTCTCTTTTCCTTATTTCGCCCATTTGTTAGCCGAATCATTCCTTTTTTATGTTCTTTTTCTCTATCAATTATTTATTTTCTCCTTAACATATGAATGTTTGTCCGCAATGATTTGACATACACATACACACTCTCTCTTTATCTCTCCCTCCCATCTTTCTATCTTTCTTTGCATTTTCTACTTCTTTTTCCACCCATTTCCCCTTTTGCTGTACTTTCTATTGTGAGACGAAGCTGTGGAAATGTAGATAAAAAAGATGTGTTTTTTTTCTTCTGAGAGATACATCTTTTTTATAACATATAATATGTTTTTGCTTTTGACAGGAATTTTTCTTCGTTTTTCTAGTTTCGAACTAATACTAGAAAAGCAATCAAAGACTAACACAGTATAGCAAATTTATAATTTTAATGTAATATACATGTATTTTGATTGAAAGGTGAAAAACTACTTAAACCTATCCCTCCTTTTCCTCATGGAAAGTAAAGTTTGTGATATTTCAAACATAAATCGGAAATTTCAAAGTGATTTTCATGATGTGATTTCATGGTATTTAGCTTTTCGGGCTGAGGGAAGGTGGAAAATCTTTAGTCTTCGTCTCCCAAAGAAAGTCTTTTTATAAGCATCTTTTCACTTCCAAAATTTACTATACGCTTTGCACGAATAATGGCTAAAGAAATTGGGATGAAAAACTTTATGTCCTTTTTTGTTGCTGACTTTAAAATATTCTGCTTGCAAGCCATTTATATTACTCCTTAGGCTGTTTCTATGATGTATATTGTGCGTGTTCATGTTTCCAATTATTCCTATTGTATGTACTTTCATTGAACTGTGACAAGTGTGCCTTTCCTTTGTTTAAAAAGAAACTGAATCGATAAAGATTTTTTGTGTGTGTCATTGAAGTGTGCACTTGTAATACTGTTTGAAAAAAGCTTTATCCAAAGAGTCCTACTATTTATACTGTGAAATTTGAAGTGTCTGTTATTATTATTATTATAATAATTATTATTGTTATTATTATTTATGTACATCTATTGTAATCTAGAGATTCAAATGTCACAAAGATAAAGTATACTAAATATTCTAGTGATTGTTATAATTATATCATTTTTACTATTATTATGATTATTATTATTATTATTATTATTATTATTATTATTATTATTATTATTATTATTATTATCATTATCATAATTATCATTATTATCACTATCATCTTCATCACTATTATTATTATTATTATTAATGTTATAACTATTATTTTTATTGTTATTATCTTCTTCATCATCATTATCATTATTCTCTTATCATCATCATCATCAT
Organism: Elysia marginata; assembly: GCA_019649035.1. Taxonomy (NCBI): domain Eukaryota; kingdom Metazoa; phylum Mollusca; class Gastropoda; family Plakobranchidae; genus Elysia; species Elysia marginata. Next base: position 75,371 of record BMAT01007427.1, read on the forward strand.
CATTATTATTATTATTATTATTATTATTATTATTTTTATAATTGTAGTGATAAGGTGTCAGTTAGTCACGAAATTCACTGTCAAATCCACACGGACGATTAAAATTGCACTCTTTATTATCCTGATACTGAAATGTGTTTTGCGTTTTAATTTTAGAATGATGCAATATATAGATGTACTTAGAGTGATTAAAAGATACTAGAAAGTTGCCGACTCAGGCAGACAGAGAGACAGACAGAAAGATAAACAGGCACACTTATAGAAAGAGAGACACACAGACAAATAGAGTCACATACAAAGAGGCGTAGTAGTATAGAAATACAATCACAAACTTTGATCTAAAAACACACGAGACGAAGACAGACAGAACAAGACAGTACAAGGTAGAAACATTAACAGAGTAGGATTCGAACCCGCACCACTCGCCGGAACCGATCGTCACTCTTTACGCTTATACCTATTCTATACAATTTCATTGTATCTCGTCAGAGTTCGTTAGATCTTGCACTGTCTCGGCCTTCTCTGCTTCAATAACTTTCTCTCTTTCCCTACACAGAGAGATAGACAAACGGACAGACAGACAGAGAGAAGACAGGGAATCTACAGCGTAATTGCAAGTAGAAAAAAGAGGGACAGAGCGACAGAGAGAGGCAGACAGAGAGAGAGAGAGAGAGAGAGAGAGAGAGAGAGAGAGAGAGTTAATGAAAATGGGTTTAAGCGGAAAACATTACATTTATAGGCTGGATGTGGGGTAGAGAGAAAAGGAAAGAGGTTAACAGAATAAAGGATGAATAAATAAGAGCAAAGAAGCATGTAAATTATAATGGATAAAGGAAGTGTATGTAAAAAACACTATAACACTAAATTGAAGTGGTCAGGAAATGTTTGTCTTTATAATGATTCAAACCCTGAACTTTAATAGCTTCGACATCCACCGCATTGTCACTTAAAGTTTAAAGTATATTTAACACAGCTCACTGCAAATTTTGTCATACCTTAAAACTTTCCATCATACTAGCTGTATAGGTTGAGCAGCGGCCGCATCTTCTATTTGTTCAAAGAATGAAAGGTTTATGAAAAATTAACAAGAGACCATGTATTGGGAATGAGATTGGAGCGCAGATTATCGTTCCTGTTGGCAAACTCCCCCTTTGAAGTCAATTGCTTGCGGGTAAGAACGATAATTTTATGCTCTATTCCCATTCCCAATAAATAGTCTCAAATTAAAGTGTCTAGGTCTACTTATTTCATAATGATTTCACATTGGCAGTAATCCAATACTGATAGGTTGCTGACATTGTCACCGCTACAAGGTCAAAGGTCAACATCTACCATAAAAAACTCAGCTAACCATGAAAAGAAACCCGCTTTGTTCTGCAAACGTGGTTGTACTTGATACTTAATAATGCAGTGGAATCCACTTAAAGTCAACACCGTTAAGTGGAACTCTTGCTTAAAGTCAACTCTGTTTTGCAGTCCCATTACGTATTCCTTCACATGTTTGTAATGGTTAAAGTCAACACATTTTTTTTCGGTCCCAAGTGTTGACTTTATCAGGATTCCACTGTATTCTCGTAGTAGCCGGAAAAACTTCAAACACTTTTTCCCGATAAAACCAAGTTGGATGATAGTCATCTTTAATGTACTAATAATTGATAGCAAAGCGCGCGCTGCGAATCGTTTGGTTACAAGCATTGCGATTTTATGTATTGGGTATGTTTTCATGAGCTTCGAGGTGTTGGCTACTTACGTCAAGCTAAAGAAATCTGAGATGTCCAACCCTGCTCTTGGGTTGCCAAGAGATGATTCAATGCACTGTTACTAGACGAACTGTCTGGGGTAATTGGACACATGTGAGTAGTGAACCTGCTCAAAGTGTTCAGTCTAGTAATCAACACATGCCTTGCTTCACTCATGAGGATCGAAATCTATTGAGGAAGTAGTTTTTTGTAATAATGTTACCTTGTAATCTCTAATACTGATATTTTCATAACTTTTGATGATTTAAAAACAAAGTGAATGCTGTAAAGACGTCATACCATTGGCGTCACTGAGACACAGCTGTCGTGTTGTATTACAGTAATAAGCGGATATTTCCGAAGCCTTCAGGAACAGCTTGGAACTGTTTAACATTGGCGTTATATCAGCATCTGGAGGGTAGGACTAGGAGAGCAAACTCTCACAACTTCAGAGAAGATATTTTTAAGTAAATTATTTTTTGACATGCAAAGATCTGATAAAAAAATTTCTGCTAAGAGGCGCCATGTGTCAGGTATCACTCAATGTAAGCGATCTTTGCACGGCAGGGTCCCGAGGGCAGAATCATCCACTGATTTCTAGAGAATTCTAGAATCTTCCCTCTATTTGATTGCTAACTATAAATAATGTCATGTCTGATTTTTTATTTTGCTCTCACTTTTTTCGACGTTGACCACCATTTAGTTGTGAAGTAACATGACCTTTGAGGAGGTCAATGTGGTTTTAACCAAGTATCTCCCTATTTTTATATCGTTTGCTTGTAAAGTTGCAGACTTCTCCACATGCACCTTTATAACGTATTTATTTGGTAGTTCTAGTTGTGCATTGCGAAAGTGCATTGTCCCGCCTCAAAGACCTGAGTTGAACCACCCCTTTCCTTGTGAATTTGTTGATTTTAGATTCAATTGCATCTTTTAGAGTGGAGCAGGTGTCAGAAGAGAAGAGGGAGCGCAACAGTTCTAAGTATTATATGGACTGAAGGCATCGTACTCCTCAGACTATATTATATATAGAAGCCGTACCCTGAACTCGCTCTGTGCAAGCCGACTGATTAATGCTTGTAGGTTAAACCACCATACCCAACAGGCCCGTCAGTACAAACGTAAACCAACAGGTTTATAAAAGTTTTAATGATCTTTTTTTTTATTCAGAGTTCTTAGTATACTCGTATGTTGGACAAGTGAGGGCGCGATTTGAAGGACCTTGCTGTTATAGGTAGACCCAAAACAAAATTTTATATGAAATATAGAGATTGGAGCGCAAATTATCGTTCCTGTTGGCAAACTCCCTCTTTGAAGTCAATTGCTTGCGGGCAAGAACGATAACTTTGTGGTCTATTCTCATTCCCGATATGACATCTACTAATATTGGAGTATTTTGACGTGTCGTACGGCGGCCTAGCTTGTAGCCCTGAAGATGCGAGCTCCATTGTTCTACCTTCTCTACTGTTTACTTTGATGGAAGATTGCAAGGTTCCTAGCTGGTTCTTGGCTGACTGATGCTATTTGATGCTCAGCTACAGTACTGTGTATGTACAGTGGAATCCAGATAAAGTCAACACCTCGGGACCTAAAATATGTGTTGACTTTTAGCAAGAGTTCACCTTGACCATAACAAAAATATAAAGATATACGAAACAGAGTGTTGACTTAAAGCATGATTTTCCCTTAAAGATATTTATTTTAAGTGGATTCCATTGTACCTCCTTTTACCCCACCTCTACACATTGACAAATCATGGGTGTTAAATTGGGGATCATTTGAATGGTGTAAATGGTATATCTGGGATTTCAGTTTGCGTGACGGCCGTATCGAGGTTTTAAAATTTTCAAGAATTTTTAATTCTTCTAATTCAAAGTTTTCTTTAAATAATTGCGTTAGTAATTGACCGCCCCTGTTGCTTATAAATTAAACGTTAAATCGGTTTCCAAATGTGTTAAATTTTACAACTGGTAAGTTAATAAAATAATAGATACTTCTATTTTTTTATTAGGTTTGGATTTTATAGAATTGTTTCGCATTTGTGTTGTAATGATTTGAATAATCAAAACCTTTTAAAAGTGAAATAATTTTTTTTTAAATTGTTATTCCATGTTTTATCCTCAACACTTTGCATCCAAAGCCTGAGAATATATGGTACGGCTTAAACTTACAAGGAATTCCAAATATTTGGTAAATGGAACTTTAGAATCTCTTTTATCTAATCTTATCACTTATTATTATTATTATAATCATCGAGATAATACGTGTTGTAATATCAATAGACGCTCTCACAAAATACCAAAATTTAAGAAGCTGTCAGATTTAAACTGAACACTTTCCTGTTCTAGTGACTTTCTCTAGAGGTCCCAATATCTGTTTCGATACAACTCCAGGGATGCTGCACTCGATAAAGGTCTGGACGTCCTCACTCCGTGCACACACGTCTAGGCAGCAGGGTGTCTTTTTGAGATCCTAGCCGAAGATACCGCTATGCTGTCGCTCCAGACTCCGCCTTGCTTTCATGTTTTATACTTCCCGTTTTTAGTCTTCTTGTTTTGTGCACTTCTGCATTCTCTGATTCCCGAGTTGGTGTAAAAGCACAAAACTCACTTAGCCTCGAGTCACTCTGCCATGAGAAGAGTTTCGTCTTGAGTCATGAGAGTCAGAAAATGCCTTTGTTTGACAATGTATACATTTTTGGCTTTATTTCAAATTGTATTCGAATGACCAACATTTTTTTAAAATCAAAATAAAAATGGTGACACAGTAAACTCACATTTCTGCACTTAAAGTTATCTTTAACGTGAAACGACATTTATTACTGTTTCGTAAATTACAAAAGATGGATCTTCGTCTCTTTCGCCTCTAATGGCAAGGCAGGTGTCCCTTATGAATACAGCACTGGGAGTGGTGGTCCCTCAGGCTTTTCCTCAGTTTCTGGTCCAGGGTCACGTGATACCCCTCAGGTCAGTAAAAGCATTTTAGTCTGCTATAAGTTTGGCAGTCTTGCAGTGAAATGTTCTGCTCTCATACTGCCTGTTTCTCAAGGGCACTGCAAAATGTGGCCGATCTTAAGTTTGGTGTAGAGGTAAAAGTTTAACCTGTGTTAGTTTGTTCTGAGCCTAAATAAGATAACCTAGTCCAATGTGCTAAGATGGTAGTATGGGTCTGTTTTAATGTGCCGTGGGTGTTGCTGTGTTCGTTTTTCTTTTTGAGTGTTCATGGTAGTTTTGGCCTCTTTGTAGGTGACAGGCTTTCCACAAACTTCTTTGGCCAACTCTTCTGCCGTCTCGTTGCCGTATACAGTGAGCGGGTATCCATTGCAGTACGACCATATGGGTTAGTCGTCTCGTTGCCTAGGATACTACAGTGAGCGGGTATCCATTGCAGCACGACCATATAGGTTTGTCGTCCCGTTGCCTGGGATTTTACAGTGAGCGGGTATCCATTGCAGTGCGACCATATGAGTTTGTCGTCCCGTTGCCTGGGATTCTACAGTGAGCGGGTATCCATTGCAGCACGCCCATATGGGTTTGTCGTCTTGTTGCCTTGCCGTCTACGGTGAGCGGGTATCCATTGCATCACGACCATATAGGTTTGGCGTCTCGTTGCCTTGGATTCTACAGTGAGCGGGTATCCATTGCAGCACGACCATATAGGTTTCAGCCGGCAGTGCCAGAGAGTCAGCTTCGTATCTTTTGCTCAGTTTAAAGCTTTAAGTTTGGATAGCGCATCAGTCAAAATAAAAAACAATATTTTCAGAGGTACTCGTATTTTTCAAGAGGCATGAGACAGGTGTTCTTGTTACTTTCGTTTCCGCTTATAAGCCAGAGGAGTAGTTACCCGTAGTAAAAAGAATTCTTTTCTGTTTTTCCATTTATATACCGTATATAAAATCATTTATCTCCATTTTTGTACAGCTCTTCTGACACATCAGTGTATACATTTGTCCATCTAGCTGCTGGGTGTTGGGAGTCTAGGTATACCAAAGTGTATAATATTCTCTCTGTCTCTGCCTGTCGTTGTTTGGAATCGAGCCAAGGGACGCTGAGGTGAATTGTAGCTGCACTCGTTTGTTTCATGAGGGAGTTTTGAGTGGGTCGGGAATGTCTTGAGACACTTGTTTGCCTAAGTTGTAATCTTTCTACAGCTCTTTTGGGGAAAACATTCTTTTTGAGCCTTTGTTTTACCGCCTGGAACATTCTGAGATTAATTGGATGGTCTGAAAGTCGCTTGTATTCAGCCGATTGAACCATTATTTTGTTATTTTGGTTTGATACCTTTGCTCGATCGATTCTAAGCTACTAAGCGTTTCTACCTACAGGGTAAGTGAGATCTTCTCCATGATCCATGTGACTTGCTTTTGGACTTTGCAGATTCTATTATGTGACTCTTGACAGTGGTCCCCGAAGTACTTATGCCGGATTCCATCTCAGGCCTGAATCTATCGATGGCGTCTTGGGTGTGTGTAAATTTGCACCTTCCGTTGTGCCAGTCATTTTTGTTCAAAAGGATAAGGCGTGGCTTTGCTCCTTTTTTCCACATTCTCACTCTGAGATTTCCATGTTAATCTTCTGTCAGATGTAATCTCAAGTATGTTTGGGAGACTACCCGAGGGGAAGATCGACTGTAGATTTTTCAATTTACTTTTTGTTCTTTGGTGCAAAGGCAGAAGACTGTGTAGGTTGTTTTGTTCTCATTTATTTTAACTAAATCTAGCCAATCCTTGACCCAGTTTTCCAGCTTCTTCATATCCTCCTGAAGGCTATAATTGGCCGTTGTGATGTATGATAGCCAGATCATCTGCGTACCTAGATCTAGCTGCTTACTGTGCAGCAGGTCTTTCAGGGTGTCATTAATAGGAACTAGGAACAGCGTTGGGCTAAGCACTCCACCTTGAGGCACTCCTTGATTTAGAAAATCCTCTTCGTGATTTAGGCCTAGGCTCCAACAACATATTCTCTAGCTTTTATGTTGATGCGGTATTGTTAGATTCATTGGCATATAATCTCTTACTTTGTCTGTTTTAGCTTCAGTCATAAGCCATCATTCTAGACCTTATCGGATGTTTTTTTTCCCATATCAGTCTGTCTGTCCAGTGTATGTTTTTTTTTTCTTGGAAAGCATCCTCTATCTTTTAAGCGATGTATACAGCCTGATCTTTGTAGAACGATACGCAAAGTAACATGCCGGCACTGCATAACCAGTTTTCTTTCAAGATGCTACAGAAGTCGAGTATTTATCATTCCCACCATTAGTTAATCAATGCAACTGGTTAGCTTGATCGGGCAGTAGGTGCTAGCTTTGGTCTTGTCCTTCCCTCTCTCGTATCCAGGTACCACGTCTGCTTCTCTTCACTATTTGAGGAACATTTCCTGTAGTCCAGCTGCTTTTAATCAACCCCGATAAATTTCTTTTAGCTTTTGTTCCTAAGTTTTGAAGAATTTCGTTTGTAATTTTTTTTTGTCTGATCCTGGTGATTTATGTTTGATAAAGTGCTTAGAGCACCCTCTAGTTTTGCTTCAACAAAAGGATTATTCATGTTATCACCATATCAATGTTTTTTAGTTGTTTTTTTGCCTTTTTTCCCTTGTGCTTTCTATTCTTCATGTGACCCGGTTTGGTTAGATCATTAGATAACTTCTTTTTTAGTTCATGCTGTGGGATACGAAATGTAGGTAAAAAAATGAATAAAATTATTTCTTACATCCTGTGTGTGGTTAGACGTCCTGGAATAACTTTAAAAAGGGAGGCATGCTGTGAGTAAAATTTTTAGAGCATCACTAAATCCTCCGCTCCAGAGAGTCGCGAGGTAGCACTTCCCCATTCCCTGTCCATAAGGGACTATCCAGCGTCACCGCGGGGCCAAAAAACTTTAAGCTCAGTCTCGTGCTATGGTGACTTTGTTAGTAGTTAATTCGCTACTTTATTCTATTCTAGTGTGTTGTTAAAACAAGGTACCAAGGGAGGAGATATAACGAGAGGAGGGGGTCTTAGACTGAAAGGGAGAGGTGTAAAGAGGGACTGAGAGAGAGGGTGAAAGAGAGTGGGAAAGATAGAACGAGAGCGAGAAAGAGAAAGGCGGGAGGGGGTAGAGAGAAGGGATGAGTTTTTGAGCTAAATTTAAGTAAACTCACCCTCAAGTAAAGCTCAATGTTTTTTAGTTGTTTGTGTACACCTTGCTACTTCTAACCATGTGATGGAATCTTACTTAGATCCTCATAGCTCTTCCTGTAAGGGTCTTTAGTTTGTGTTCTTGTTAAGATTCAAAAGAGAGAAAAAAATCGATAATTGAAAACAGATCGAAT
>BMAT01007427.1:101905-115683 GCA_019649035.1 Elysia marginata
GAAGAAGAAGAAGAAGAAGAAGAAGAAGATGAAGAAAAAGATGAAGAAGAAATGATGAAGATGAAGAGGAAGAAGAAGAAGAAAAAGAAAAAAAGACAGCCATTCGGAAAGAGACAGAAAGTGGGAAAAAGAGAGACAAAAAGGCAGAGAAACAAACAGACCAAGATAGAGAGAAAGACGGAGAGAATTGAATACAGGTAGAGCAAGGTGAAGTGGAGGAAGGAAGTGAAAGAAATAAACACATTTTCAAAATTACAATCTACAGACATAATTAAAGAAAAGAAATACGAATTGTAGTTGCTTGAAGAATTTTTCCGCTTTATTTACACCCCACGTTTCAGGCAGACTATTTAAAACAAAGTAGATAAATGTCATATCCAAAACAGCGAAAAAGGCAAAATGTACTCTGAATCTTCAAATAGAGATTTTTGAAAATTAACTCTTGAATTTCCTGCCTAAATGCCAAATCGCTACATGAGTATTTTAAACAACTGCAGTGGTTTCAAACTTTCATTCATACGTTGTGGCAGTAACAGAAGAGATGCGAGTGCTTAATCATGATATTTATTCATTTTTACAAATATTTCTCAACTATTTAGCATATTATGGCTTTGCTACTTTAAAAAGACAGTTTTTAGCCAAAGAGGGCTTTTTTTAAAGTTCAACTGTAATTTAAAAAAAAAAGGATTCCAGATATAATATCATATCCATCTTGTTTCAAAGAACCACATGAAAATACAGCCAAGACTTATTTTTTTTAGCAAGTGTAAACATTGGAATTTAACTAATGCATCAAGTTTTATCACAAAGAGTTGAAGAACTAAAGAAATAAATTGCAATGATTATAGATGATGTATCATAAATAAAGGTGGCGATGATTTTGCTATTTGGATATATCTATATATACATGTAAACAAAAAATATAATTTAAATTTATTTTAGCTAACACTTCATGAAAAAATATGTGCACTGGCCAAAGAGAGCAAGGAATCGACAGAATATTAAGTCGATCTGAGTAATAACTAAACATGTACTTAGTTTCTCATTTTGTCTGACCAGGACATTGTCATGAAAAATTTCATATAATAAGACTTTAGTAAAATAACTATTATTTCAAAAACTTATACGAATTGCCATGTAATTTTAGAATCGATCGAAACCTAAATAATATAACTTTTTTTTCTAACCTTCTACCTTTTTTTCTGGACCGGAAAACTATATTAAAAGTTTTATAATTTTTATTCACTCAAACTGGAAGGTATGGCTGATACCCTTCTTTTCTTGTGCGCTGATAAATGCATCGATGGTCTCATTTTGGGCGACAGTCAAATGGTTTTTCCAGTCTCCAACTTCACCTGAAAATTGTTAAATGTAGTAATTTAAAACTCATTCATCCACAAAAGAAACCTAATCAGAGACTAGTTCTTCATCTTAACATCATCATCGCCGGAGCCTTAACAATCACCATAATACTAATACTTTGTATTATCATAGCCACCATCACCATTATATAAACCATGAGGACCAAAATAGCCACCACCATGAGTATTGTCAATCCTACTATATTCATCACTACCAGGGACCATGGGCAAAAAATATTATCAATATTGTCTTTATCAGTTTTATCCTTTCTTTAAAAATCTCTGTTATCCCATTTGACATCAGCACTTGAACATGTAAACCATCTTTATCAATACTTGCAAAGTCGGGAATAATTGCAAAATCCCTAACTTTGGGTGCCACACTCCCATCCCTTTTTTTTGCCACCCTGTCGATTATTTCTTTATATTCATCTATTTAATCCCTTTCATTTTATCTCTCGTCTTCTTCCTCCTAATAGTCATCAATACAGTTACTGCAATGTATTTTTTCCTCCTTACCCACTGTTAGTATCATTAGTCTTTTTTATTTTCACTGCTGCTGCTAAATCTGTTTTTATTATTATTACCGTTGTTTTAACTATATTTTGGTACTATTACTGTCATCATTATTTTGTATCTACAATTATCATTATTTATCATCATCATCATCATCATCATCATCATCATCATCATCATCATCATCATCATCATCACCATCACCATCATGATCATTATTATCATCATCATCATCTTCTTTACCATCATCATCTTCTCTACCATCACCTACACTCAGTAACATGAAATCACTATACCTTTCCTGTAGATCTTAAGTTTCCCTTTTAGTGCTTCCAGGACGTCCTGAGGAGGGTCTCTCTCATGGTCAATCTTCTTCATGGCGTCAAAGCTCACCGCCGCTGACACCTCTTTACAGAACTCTTCACTCACGTCCAGTTCTAGAAACTTGGCCAGCTCTTTGATTACACTCACCGAGTCCTATGAGATTTGTAGAAATGTAATGAAAATAATGAGTACAACAATACGTAATCCTTAATGATAATCTATATCACACGATTTTACAGAAGTTCCAAATAGCCAACCACATATAAGCAGCTTTTTGAACCATGCCCTAGGATATATTCTTTATCTACATGATCGCTTAGCAGAAAGTAGGTCATCCCCAAAATGTGAACGAAATTTGTAAAAATGTTTAATTCACGTGTGTGAGTCTCACAATTAAAATATTTTCTTTTCATGTCTTTGATGCAGGTAAGAATAAAGAGAAATCACAAAAAAACTAGACAATGATTATTGCACCTTAGTATTTTGTCGATTTCACAAGGGGTCATAACAAATTATTAAATAAAAAAACCGATTGTCTCCCTTCTTTCTTTTGAGGCGGATTTTTTTTTACATGTCGCCATATCCACTAAAATGCTCTAAGCATATATTTTACCAACCAGTTAAAGTGTATTACTCTGGCATGCTGACACGATCTTTCACTGCCTGTAGTCAAGTACCAATTTAACGCCCGAGTGTGGCCAGGAAATATGTTTAAAAAATGACTTACCTAAGGACTTAACCTTGACCAGCCAAGATGGGGTTCGAACCCTGGGCCTCTGGTTGGTACCAGAACCGAGTATCTACCTAAAAAACGACGCCACTAGACTGTGATCAATTTTCTTCAATTATATTCGTGTTGATCTCTCTGTCTATCTGTGTGCCCGTCCATCACACCCACCCCTGCCCTCCTCTGTCTCGCCAGTGTCACTCACACACACACACACACACCTTCTTCAAGTCCTCGTACTGTACATGCATAATGGGATGACCAGGGTGAGCCTTCACGTAATCATCGATCTGTCTCAGGAAGTCAAATTGATGGGACGCATACACTGAAACAAATTTAAAATAAATTAATGAATAAATTAGTGCAAGTTTTTCTGATAGCTATGTACAAGCTTATAAACTGACTTAATTTAAATGTTGGCACCTAGCTATGAATATTGAAACATTGAGTTTGAGCCCTCAACATAATTAGGCCAACAAACTTATAACTTGCCTGACCAATACAATACAGCCAGTCCACGAAATTTCAGAAAAATTCACTGACTTTCCATTTTCAGAGGACAAAGAGGACCCCATCTGGGTGGGAATTTAATGCATACTTTTTGCGACAAAGGGACCCGATGTAGCGAGATTAGTGCATATTTTTTGTGACAAAGGGAACCTATCTAGTGAGTTTAATGCATACTAAGTCTTTTTGTGACAAACGGATCCCATCTAGCGAGATTAGTGCGTACTTTTTAAAGTAGTCGATTGAGGTCTAAATAGCAAACCTATTGCAGACTGACAAGCTTAACTCTGTTACAAACCTAACAAACACCAGCTGTTTAATTCTAACGAGTCCCATGCTTATATTCTGTTCTCTCATTCTAAAGAAGAAGAGACATAGACCTATATCTACTCAAAATCAATAGTTGTAAACTGGGAATATCCGGCGTCTATCTACAATAAATTGTAGATTTGGAGTAATTATATTCAATAAACTAGTTAGTGTTTAAAACAAACGCCATCTAAAATCATGATCTTCAGAAACGTAGTTTGTTGTATTTTATGTCACAGCTTGAACAATTTTATATGAATCTGCATGTTCAAGAGGCCAAACGAACGTCATTAAGTCTTGTTGGTTAGAAACCTTTAAAAAGTAAAACTCTGCAACATAATCCGTTTATATACATGTATAGGTTTATATTTATACAATCATTTCGTTTTCTTTTAAATAAAAAAATGTTTGCCGTTAAAGCTATTGTTGTAGTTTTTGATGCTTTAATGCTGTTTTTATTTATGCTGCTTTGTAAGTCTTGTATCTTCGTTGTTGTTGCTGTTATGCAGCTGGTGTTAATATGTTGTTGTTGACTTTGCTGCTGCTGGTACTGCTTTTTTGCTATTGTTTTTGCCGCTGCTGCGTTGCTGTTGTTGTTGTTGCTGTTGCTGCTATTGCTGTAACAAAGATGTTACTTCAACAGATTTTTTTCTAACTGCCAATACTATAACCTTGAGTGTCGAGAAATCGATGTTCTCTCAGAACATTGATTTTTTAATCATGATGTCTTTCACTAAGGCTGGCCACACAACAAAAAAAAAAACAAACTCCGCAATGCAACGTGAACAAACACGAGAAAGCCATTTAAGTGTGGGAAATTTGTGGCCCATTGAATTGGGGTGACTATTGATCGAGTACTTTACGCTATAATGCTCTTGTGTAGTAAGATACAATCGGCGACCGGCCTTCATACTGATGATTTCCCTTGCATTATTGCCAATAATCAATTCATCTGGATTGTATGAAAATTCGTCCTTCCCTATTTCTGAAGATCTTTTAAAGAATAACTAGTAAACTTTTGTGTAGCCACTTCCTAGCCATGCACTAGATCTATATAGAAGTAGAAATTTTATAGACTGATTATCACAAAAAACATACATTACTGTACGGATGCAATGAAAATATTTCTTTTTTTTTTATCTGCAATACCCTTTTCAAACTAAGCATTACACGAGCCCTGCCATAGAGAAGGGTTGTGTAAAAATGCCTTTTCATATAAGGAATAGCCTTTTTTATGTAAAACAGACCCTTAACGTAATTCATACCATAATTTTACTATAATAAGAACCTTGCAGGCAAACCTTACAAACCAACGATGATAAAAAATATATGTCATTAAAAAAATCGAAACACATTGGATTGATTCGATATAGATCTATAAGAGTTTCCCATGTCCCGTTGCTATCGGCATTATAAATTGTAGGCATATGAAACAAGGGCTAGATAGCTCTTAAAGATAATTATGGCGACCTTTTATTAGCATTTCATTGCGCAAGAACAATATGACCACAAGAAAGCTTATTGTAGCAGAGTCCTGTATCTGGCCAGCATTTCGGAACTTTGTCTTTTTTTCTCATATGGAATAAGATTTAAATAGAATAAGAATATATCCTGTCTGTGAAAGACAACACCCAAAAAATTCAATAGTGTTTATTGTTGTCCACACCTAGATATAAGGTTGTCATTTAAATACGTTTTCAAGTTTAATAACGTATAAATATATTACATCTAGAACTAAAATCAATAGACATCTACTCAAAGCGTATCCTCATTATTAACGACTGGCATCAATTTTAAAATATCATTAAAAGGGCAGCGGATGATGCCGATTTTTGTTTTCACATGGTAATGTCTTTAAAATATTTTCCAAAACATAAGACGTTATGCTAAAATTAATGATTAAATTTCACTAGAATTGGCTATTTTTGTTGAAATCTCATTGCCGCTGCGGTACTTTGTTTGATCATCTAGTGTACAGGACCGTTAACACTTGTTACTTACAATAAAAATCTTGCACGTATCCTTTTATAAGGTTGTCTAGGGTAAAGTTACTCTTGGATTTCTGTTTCATATGGAAATACAAGGAGACTATCGTGTCTTTGGGGTTACGAAGGACATGAACAATCTGAAAAAAAAATGAAACACGTGTAGACAATGTAATTATAAACTTGAAACATGTGTAAACGATAAATTTTGAGATCAACACAAATATGAGATTTTTATAGCGAGGGAAAACGCCCGAGAAAGAAATGGCAGACATGGGAATGGTTGGCAAAAAAATAAGCATATTGAACTATCTCACATAATATGTAAACAATTGAATACTTCTATTGCTCTAATTATTGCAAATATATCTACAAAGACAAGTAGAGTTTTTGTAATGCTGCCATTACTACTAGCATTACTGCTGCTACTCCTACCAACCCTACTACTACTACTACTACTACTACTACTACTACTACTACTACTACTACTACTACTACTACTTCTACTACTACTACTAATATACTATTACTACCACGACCGGTATCTGACCACAAGTTTTGCAGCTTCTGCTGCCACTTCCTCTGCGACTACTACCACCAAAACGTTTTTCCTCATTACTACAACAGTACTACTGCAATTCTTTTGGTTTTTAAGACTCCTAGTAACATCGCTGCATTGGTAAGTACACCGAGACAAATATCAGATTTTCATTTTTAACTTTCATTTCTACAATTACATTTAGAATGACACATTCCAAAAGATTACAATTGTATGGTCTAACGATCCTGAAAATTTTTTAAAGCCCACAACTAATTCTCCTGACCAAGATAATTATAGGGTCTGTGCTCACTTTGACTCGTTTCTCAGCTATCTGTTGAGGTAAGTGAGCCATGTAAACATTTGTGTTGAGCACTCGCGGGGAGGGGAGGGCTTCAAGAGATTCCAGATCATTGACAAACTCCAGCTGATCGTGCTCCTTGAGGCGCTGGGAGTATTCTGTGGTTCCAGCAGTTAACATGTGCAAGATCTCCACCATCCAATGGTTACCTAAGGGGTTGGAAAAGACAGTTGTTGTGATGAATGGGTTCGAACTAGTTGTAGTAGTAGTAGTAGTAGTAGTAGTAGTAGTAGTAGTAGTAGTAGTAGTAGTAGTAGTAGTCGTAGTAGTAGTAGTGATAGTAGTAGCAGCAGTAGTAGTAGTAGTAGTAGCAGTCGTCGTCGTCGTAGTAGTAGTAGTAGAAGTAGCAGTAGTTACTGTAGTAGTAGCAGTAGTAGTAGCAGTAGTTATAGTAGTAGTAGTAGTAGCAGCAGTAGTAGTAGTACTACCAGTGGTGGTAGTAGTAGTAGTAGTAGTAGTAGTAGTAGTAGTAGTAGTAGTAGTAAAAGTAGTAGTAGTTGTAGTAGCTGCAGCAGTTCTCGATAAAGTGGTTGTCGATATGAGAGGGCTATAAATAATAAAGTACATGCATGCATCTTTTTGCATTGTTATTAGTTTTACTTTGTAGTACAAATGGTGTGGTTTCTACATTCTTCAGGTAGGTAGACGAAAAGGCAGACAGGCAGGCAGACTGCGAGACAGACAGACAAATAGATGGATAAAATACGGATGGATATAGTAGGTTGGCAGGTTGATAGATGGCTAGTAAAGGAGACTTGAGGTTTTGGGATCAGACAAATAAGTACGATTAGTGGGCTAATCAGAAGCACAGAAAGGGGAAGGTAAATGATAAAAGATAAAACGGAAGACGATCGATATATATTGAAAAAGACTAAATGTCTCGCAACCAGCCCAAACAAGCCGAATGTCTGAAACTTTAACATTGGAGGAAAAATATTTAAAAAGTAGATTTATAGGCCCTGACTCTTTCTCTCTATAATTTAAATCAAAACAGCCTGTAATGCCTTCTTAGCAAATGATGATACATGTATGCTTTTCAGCGTTTGTAACGATAGATAAAAAGCATTTTCAAATTATCAACACCTTGTTTTCTAACAACGGTTCTGTCCTAAATCTACGTGCAAAAAACATTACGCAGCTTAAACGAAACGCTTTTGGTACACAATTGCGCACCAATACGTAGATATAGGCCAGAAACATTCAGGCGTTCTATTCCACCCTTTTGCACTGGTGAAAAGACAGCATTTCAAAGTAAAGATAAAAAAGAACATAGGCCCCCTACGTCAACACCCAGTCCAATAACATTCAGGAGCTCCGGTCAAAAAGTCTGATCACGAAATGTCCTTGGTTGCGTTGACCTTTCGAAGACTTAGGTGTGTTATATACAGCTTTCGCATTTCTGAAAGTACATACTGTACGTTCTGGTTGCCACAAGCTTACTCAGTTATAGGCCTAAATCTAGGCGAAGGAATCTCTAGTGGCTCCAGCAGTCTAAAAAATAACAATAAATGTTTTTATTTGTTGTGGTCTAGGTTATTATAGGCCCACCGCAGATGAAAAAAGACAATGTTATACCATTTGTAAAAAAAAAAATTCGTATGCCATTAAAGACAGTGACGAAAGATGATCTACAATAATGTTACAATAGCAACAAAAAACCAACCAAAGCAAACAACTAAATCAATAATATTTTTGCTATCATCATCATCATCATCATCATCATCATCATCATCATCATCACTATTTATCATTATTACCATCATCATCACTATTATTATTATTATTATTACTACTATTATTATCAATACTATTATTACTATAATCATCATCACTATCATTATTATCATTATTGTTATCAACCTTACGATTACTATTATCATCATCTCTAGTATCATCATCTTTATTATAATTATTGTTATTATTAATGTTATCGTTATTATCGTTATTAATATTATTATTATTATTATTATTATTATTATTATTATTATTATTATTATTATTATTATTATTATTGTTATTCCTAGTTGAATAACCAGTTCTATGAAAGGTGAAAGTAAAATGAGACCAACTATCAACATTTTGACAGGGTTTGTAGCCTATGACAACCTCAGTAAAAGTATTTTTGTCCATGTACTTCGCCTATAAGTTTTGAGTACAGCTATCTGTTGTCTTATCTATATGCATCTTAAAAAACATTTTACACACCCTTTTCCTCTCTCACTCCCTTCCTCCTCCTCCTCTCTCTCTTTCTGTGTCTCTGTCTGACAGTTTGACTTTTTGTCTGTGTGTCAGTTTGTCTGTCTCTCTCTTATACTCCTCCTCCTAAGACTATTTCTCTCTTAATCTATTTACCCATGTCAAGTGCTCAGTATGAGACAAACAGTCAATGCAAAATAGAAAATGACCCTTCCTCCACCCCTCTCTTCTCTAATTTTCTGTAATTTATATGAACTGATGTCCTCTGATAATTTTCAATCCACAACGTTTGACACAATACCGTCTTTAAGCTTCCATCTTCTTTCCCTTTCCCTATTCCTCCTCGTTATTTTTTTTCTTCTGTAGAACTATTAGGACGTCACAGAATCATTTTCTTTTATTCTTCCGGCTCTAAAATTGAAGCCCAGAAACGCTAGGAAGTATACGTTAGTTTAAACACTTCCCTGTTTTCTCTGTTTCTCTCACTTTCTCCCACTATCGCCTCTCATTCCTTAACAGTCTCTACGCTCTTTTTCACACCTTTTTATATCACCCTCTTCGCTCTGTTCCTCTTCTTTTACAATGGTTCTGGTCTAAATCTACGTCACAACTTGGGAAAAACAATCTCCTCCGCATTCGTTCTTGCAGATTGTGTATCTATTTGTGTGACTCGATAGAAAAAAAATTACACAGCTTTAAAAATATCGTTCTTAGCTCAGCTTTGATACACAATTTCGCACCAGTCAGTAGATTTAGGTCAGAACAATTGAACCTTGATTTACAATCTAGATTTTGTGGAGCCCCAAATGTCCCTAAAATAAACAGTCTAGGATAACAAGCCAAATGTCAAATCCAGACTACCGGTAGTAGAAAATATTCAGTTTGGTTGCTGATAATCACCCTCAGTTTCATTAGGTCTAGAACCCTAGAGTTTTTTTGGGATCTAGAAATTAAAAGATTCTGAAAACCATGTTCATAAGCTTCACACCTTTGTACAGTAAAAAAATTTCATGACCGAACATTGAAATGAAATTTAATGTAAAAAAAAAATAAAAAAAAAACTCGATCTGCGATTTTTAAATTGTCTAATTCGTGCCGAAAGTAATTTTCAGGTTCCATTTTTAACACTATAGAAAACAATGTTAAATGCCAATAGCCATAGGAAAGTAGTAGCATTTTATTGGTCGGTAGACCTAGAAATGACGGTTTTTATTTTGGGGTGCTGTTTGGTTTAAACAATTAATATCTTTTCGAGTTACCTATGTGAGGTGCTCAGACGATATTAGCTTAAAGTTAAGGGCCAGTGCGGCAGCCATAGGAATTTTTTTTCATTTCTGTAACAAGATCATTTATTTGGATATTTAGATAGATTTATTTTCAAAAATAAATAAAAAATACTTGCACGTGTCTTAGGAAAAAAAAAGAAAAAAACCGGTGCCATTGTGTTGGTTGTAAAAAAAAAAGATACTTTCATAATTTAAACAAATCTGAAAATTGACAATGGGAGTTCCATAAACCCATACCCCTATTCAGAAGGATTGCCTATTTGGCCTTTAGCTTATTATAATATAAATTGTAAACATAGACTCCATTAACTTCTAAAACTAAACCCTTGATTAGATATATTGTGATTACAAATTCCTGAAGGTTTACTATGATGGAGATTGAAATTAGTTACACAGCTAAGGGTCTTCTGCAATTGCTCGTTAAAATTAAATATATGAAAAATCTTAATCTTTTAGGCTTGTAAATCATGGCCAATAAATAATTGAGCCTCTCGCTAGATGTATTCTAGCAGTGTAGCTGTACAAGATTAAGCAACAAAAATTTTCGCTGTGAAAACTCGATTGCTGAAATTGTAATGTAATTATCCCCAAAATTCAGATCTAATTTATTTAGATCTAAGACTTTAAATTATATAGTACAGTTGAAGACAAATAAACGGTTACAATTTGTCCCATCTTTAAAACTCGTAGAAAAGTAAATAAATCTGGATGTAGATCTAGAATCTAGATCTAGTCTAGCCAAACATAAGGGCATATTACAGTACAGGATGTAGAATAGATGAAAACGAGTCAGAGCAAAATGAGGCATTCTCCAAAGCTGGTCCATGAAACATGGACAGTGAGGTGAAAAAAAATTAAACTCGCCCAAAACACTTTAAGTTTTGACTATGTTATAGAGAAATCTCATATCTTTACTAATATGAAAGAAAAAAGAAAGAATTTACCCCAGGAAAGGTAAAAAACGCTATAGTGAAACCTCACTGTACATTTAGGACACATATAGAAGTTTATAATTCTAAATGTATGCATGCTTTATAGGATATTTGTGGTTGGGGGTGTTAGACAACGCATTATTTAAAAACTGCAACAGTTTCCTAACATGTCATGTCTATGTGAACCCAATACTGAAATATATAAATTTTTTATTATTTTTATAAATGTGTTAAAAATTCTATCAAAATGTAAAAAAATAGCTTAAGTTCACACTAGAACCTTGCAAGTATAGGGAATGAGATTTCAACAGAGTAGCGGAACTTTCCTGGTGTCACTCCATTATCTTATGAATACAAATATTACAATCTTTTAAAATTTATGCGACAGATTTTTTTTAAGATAAACTTTTTATTCAGCTCTATAGTTTTTAAGTTCTAGATGTCAAATAGTTTATAAAAGTAAAAAACTTACCCTACCATCTAGGTCTATATTACAATAACCACTATAGTATTTTGGAGTTTTGTCTTCTGGAAAAGGGACGTTACTCTTGTTTTACCTCTAATCTCATACCCTATAAGAATTTTCAGTTAGATTCATTTTCTACTATGCAACAATAGAACATAAAGTTCACTACAAAAGTGCAATTATTAGACCAATCTATTATAATTTAACAACGGAAGTTTTTTGCAGATTTATTTGTGATACTTTCATTTTTAGAGGGTTAAGAAAGACACTTTTGAAGAAAAACGGTCTATTTTTCCCTATTTTATATAATCTAAACATGAATCATATTGATAATATCACATCACTACAAAATTTAAACTAAAGAAAAAATACGCCAACATTTTCATTGGTTCTGTCATGATTTGATGCAGTCTCGGGTCAGTTTCCACTTTGGAAGAAATAAAGTAATAATTTGCTGTCTAGACACAATAAGAATCATACATAATTACACACACACACAAAAAAAACCAACAACTTTTTGAGAGAATGGCAGAATGTCGTGTTTTCTACAGTTTCTTTTAAAAAATCTAGATCATGCACAGCATTAGCCTTGGTCGTCCTCTCTTATAAAGAGTTTTGATTCAATTTTACACGCAACTACTATTTAAAATCTCAGTTTATTTGTTTGGACATAACATTCACTCCGATAAGTTCTGTGTAGATCTATTTGTGAAAGCCTGGATCTAGTTCCAGAAATACACCTTTTCCTATGATATCACTGAGCCCTAATAATAGCTTTTGTCATTAATTTACTTCATTTTATATCAATATTCTTTAAAATAAAATTAGCTAATTTACTCTGGACATAACATTCATTACAAAAACAAATTGTTGTGAGGTTCTTTTTTTCTAATTCAAATGATTTTAGGCAAACTCAGCTTGAAGATTAATCTAGTATAAGAATCTCTAGGGCTGGTGGATGTTTCTATTAATAAAATTCCATGCTTCAGCCATTGTTGCACAGAATGTGGCTTCAACAGTGTTAGGACATACAGCAGTTTTGCGGACATAACGCCACTCAAAACATTCACTCCGATAGATCTAATTGCTTGCTCTGAAAACTCGCTGTGATTAGCCTCATGGGATCAATATTTCAAATGTAAAACAAAATTGTGTAATGAATGAAGCTGTAAAGAGATTTATGATGGTACCAAGGATTAAAATATTTCTAAATTTTAAGGATATAACACTTTGCAACAATAGGTGCTTGAATCAAAACCCACCGATTTTCTTTACGAAAGCCACTCTTCTCAAACTGATGAGTGTCCTGTTTTGATTAAAATAGTTGATTAAAAAAAATTGCCTTTGATAAATTAACAATAAAAACTAACATTTTCGTGTATGTTTGCAGATCTAGCATTTTCACAACAAGCGTTATGTCCGCTAGACCTAAGCAAATCTCGACTGTGCAATTCTATGAATCTATAGACAGACCTACTTTTTTTTACTATAGGTCTATCAGACCTCCTGCAAAAACTCATCGCTAAAAACTTAAAGGTTAAATCGGGAAGATAGTCATTTCGAAGGTCAAGTAGGTCGCTACTTTTTAGGCCTAGAAAACACGTCTTTCTTCTACAAAACCAAGAACTACACAAAAGCATATGCCACGACACAGTTCAAACTATCTACAATATCTCTTCAGTCGTTTTTCAACACGAAACAAGCTTTTACTCTGGAAAAGTACTAAACCTAGACTTATTTTTCATTAGTTGAAGAGGGCATTGTATGAGCTGGACGAACTTTTGGGACAGCCTCAAATGTCCTGAAGTTTCATAAAAGAGCCCACAATGATAAAGGAAATTAACTAGTCTTGTTGTCGTATAAAGAACGCATCAAAACAAGCGCAAGCACAACTGTAGCACTAAAAAATGAAAGAGCGTTGTTTACATTCTCAAAAGCCGTTACGGAAGAGACCCCAAACATCAACCAAAACAGTAACCTGAATAAAATCCGCCATTACTATTTCTACCGACCAATGAAATGCCTAGGGGCATGTAAACAGTGTATACTTTTTTAGCTTTAGTTCTAAAAATGCGCTGTTTGAGAAAAACTTAAAGCAAACTCCAATCTTCAAGACAATTTACAACTTCGGGTCCAATTTGACATGCCTATGTCTAGGATAGCTCTGTTGGTCGTATTTTGTTTTTGCCCCAGATCAGTATATTATTAACAGATTACTCCTTGCATTACCATTATTATTATTATTATTATTATTATTATTATTATTATTA
>BMAT01007427.1:177611-193014 GCA_019649035.1 Elysia marginata
CATACATGTAATATAATCTTTTAAATGTCCTTGTATTAAACTGCTGCATTTTCGTGTATTATTTTTCCAATACAAATTTTGTCTCTATTTTATCAACATTAATTATTCTTTTTCAAGTTAGGTTATTAATAAAATTTTTGCATTTTCGTCCTTTATTCATCAAAATGCACGTATGTCTACATTGCATCACAGGCTACCATCACACAGACCTATAAAATGCATCCCGCTATGTATATTGTTTTTTTATGGTATGTATGTGGAATGACCAGTGATATATACTATAGCTAACTATAGTATATCACTGGGAATGACAGCATACCGCTGGCGGCTTATCCAAAGATATTCTGCAGCACTCGAGCCTTTCAGCGTGTCATGTTTTGTTTTGTTTTTCAAGGTCACGGTTGTGATGAGGTCGAATAAACGGACGACACACAAAAGGTTTAGTTGCTTTTAGATGCATGCATCTTTTTCTTCCATTTCGTCATAAGCAGTGGGGCATGTGTACTTTTAGCCTACAGTAATCTGAAACTCGAAGAAGATAATATAAACAAATCACTTTGGTGAGATCTGTGTGGGCGCTCGTTCAGAGAAAATTTGTGTAGGAAATGTGCATAAATTAGAGTTTCCTGATTTGATTTATGTTATCAACTGAAAGGGTAAATGGACATGAATTGAAATGTTTATGCACGGTTTCGTGCTTGTATTAATTCTGCCACGCTACGTTTTATCAAATAATAATAAAGACAAGTGTGGAACATCTATTCTGATGAAAAGGAAATGGGCAGAATTATCAAAGGATTTGTTGACATGGAAAAGTCGTAATGGGGAGTAAAAACCTGAACACTTTACAAATAATACTAATTTAGTTAGAATGTATTATTTTTTAAATAATATTTCGGCGCACAACTTCATTCTTTGACGTAACATGGATGTTCGAAAGCACAAAGAAAATTTTATTTTCTTCAAGTTCTCTGTAAACTTCGTGTAGACAAAGGTCATATAAATTTATGATTAAATTTGGGGTGTGTGGGTTGCGTTATACATGTAAGTACTGACTCTATCTATATAATTATATCGCCAGTCCCTATCTTTCCCCCCTGCCATCTCCAGCTTAAGATAGATATATAGGAAGATATTATGTTGATAACAAAACAGCGCATAAGAAATTTAATGCATACCTGATAACAAAATTGCTTCGAGCTTGTTGCTGTCTTCAGGTAAGGTTAATATGGCGGCTGTCTGCTTCCTTCCGATCCGGTGAAGTAAACTTTTCCAGCAGGCGTGCACCAACTCAGAATTTCCATTTTTTAGTGAATATGAGCAAAGAAGCTTGAGTTTTTATGCTCTTTGATAGGTTTAAAATTAGTACGTTTATTTTCCTTTTCGAAGTCTTGGTCCACAGAAGAAAGTTATATAATAAAAAAACAGTTATAATTTTGAAATGCGTGTTTGCTAATTTTTGTGTTTGAATTATCCCCAAAGGCATCTATCTTGAAAACTATTACGGTAAATAGATTGAATTTTGTATGATTTGTGTTGTAGAGTAAAATATTATAAACAAACAATTAAGACATACTAAATGTCTTTGTCTCATCTAATTCACGTCAAAATCAACTTTTTACGCCTTTCTCTGATCGATTACATTATAGCATTGTTTTGTTGTTTGAAAACTTGTTTATTCTCTTCATTTGAAAAAAAAGGCAAAACATTTAAAAACAATTATTGCATTATTCTCATTTTGAATTAGAACATATAATGTCTGTTATCATTCAAAATCAAAATGAAAAGTATAAGTCTTTTGGATGCAGAAGTGTTAGCCCTAAATATCAGGCAAAATCAAGCTATCAAAGGAATAACCCTGCCAAAATCGGATCGATGTATAAAAATCAAGCAATTTGCGGACGATACGACGTTATTTCTCCGAGACTTGACAGATTTTCGAGAGGCTCTTTCTCAAATAAAATTGTTCTCGGACATTTCAGGCCTACAGCTTAATACAAAAAAAATGGCAGGCCTTAGTCATGGGTCCGAACAAAATATATGGAGAATATATCATGGGCATAAAATGCGTAGATAAAGCAAAAATACTGGGAACAACATTTAGCACTAAACAGGCGCCACAAGACATAGAAGAAAATTGGAAAGCAAAGATAGAAAATCTAGAAAGAACTTTTTCTTTGTGGAGTAGAACAAAATAGACTTGTCAATAATAGGCAAAATCCATATTATCAAAACTTTTGGTCTTAGTTTATTTATTTACATTATGCAAAGCATTGGTATATCTCAACATATATTGAGTAAAATTAACCAAATCTTTTTTAGATTCTTATGGAAAAAAAGATATACGAACACTAGAGCCTTCGAGAAAATAAAACGTAACGTTTTATACAGCCCAAAATCTATGGGTGGCCTGGACATGGTAAACATGACAGAGCTACAAACCTTAATATACTTGCACTGGGCAAAAAAACTAATCGTGGAAAAAGACAAAAACGGGGCACTAATTCCCAAGTTTCAATTTAACAAGATAGGAGGGTTGTCGGTCTTTGATAGCAATGTGTGGCGTCGTGGTGTAGTGGTAGACGCTCGGCTTTCGGATCGAGAGGTCCGGGGTTCGAGTCCTGCTTTCGGCAGATCGACGTTTAGTCCTTGAGAAAGGCTATTTACACACATTTCTTCGCCTCACTCATGCGTTAAACGAATACCCAACTATAGGCAGTGAAAGATCTTGTCAGAATGCTAGAGTGATGCGCTTAACTTGCTGCTCCTATGTGGGTTCAGAAGGTACTTTGGTTGGGAATGGCCTGTCGAGGAACCCATGTAAAGCGCTTAGATCACATTAGTAGATAAGCGCTATATAAAAATGCTCTTTATTATGTAGACATGGCAAAAGTGAAAGGATTAAACGAGGTAACAAGTTCATTCTCGAGAGAGGTAACCGAAGCCTGGATTAAACACGACGTGCATACTAACCCCAATCAAGGCAACATAATGCGCGAAACATTGTTCAACAACAAGAATATTACCTATGAAAAATCGGTCCTATTTCTCAGCCAATGCATCGAGCGTAAAATTCTATACGTGAGAGATGTATGCGTATCCAACAGACTGATGTCTTATCCAGAATATATCGAGAAGCACCGCTATAACCCAAACTCTCAACTAGACTATAATCTAATCCGGAACGCTATCCCTCAAGATATGATTCGCGATATTTTGCAGCCAACAGACACTATACTTTTTAAAAATGTATGTATAAAAAAATTAAATAGAAAAAAAAAATCGCTGCCTTGATTAGAGTATACGAGAAATCCCATGCTGCAATGTTTTGGGAAAGAAAATTCAATATCCAAATAAACGATATGTATTGGAATATTTCTTGGGAGTGTACAACAGAAACCAGGCTAAGAGTTTTGCACTGGAAAATATTAAGCGATATCTACCTCACTAATATACTGCTAAATAAAATGGGCATAAAAAATAGTCAACAATGTTCACACTGTGATAAAATAAACTTTGTGGAACATTTCTTTTTCCAATGCCCAAAAGTGAAACATCTTTGGGATGAAATAGAGAACAAAATCGCAGCACAGACAGGCAAAAGGGTTTATTTGAACGAACAGTCAGTTTTTTGGGAATACCTAAACCATCTGAGCAAAAAAAACAATACCTGGCAGGTAATCAACCACTTCTTACTTGAGGTAAGATGTCCATCTCAAAATGGAAATACGGTGGGGGAGGGAAACTAATTGATATATTTGAAAAAGAGGCTTACTACAGAGGCCTAATTTCCTAATGCTTTCTCTTTCATTCCACCTTCGATAGTTAACCATTAGAGTAGTAAAACTTTTGACCCGTTATGTTTCGGCTACAAAAGAACGTCGATCTCGTTAGAGTAGGAATAATAATTCTATCTTGTATCAATATCTAACCCTCTTCGTCTTGGATTTTTCTATATGTAACTTCAGCTACGAAGCTACTTGAACCTCTGGAAGACTAAATTTAGAGCAGTCCTGGATACACAGTGCCAGTAACTAAGTTGTCTTTGCTTTTATCCTATCCAACAGATCATAAAACAACTCTGCTGGAGAACCATTCATGGTTAGTGGAAGCAATCTAGTTCCTCTCCCTATGGACAAATCAGACCTTTCTCTTCCTCACCTGTGTTCCAAGTTCTCAGTATTATGATATCCACCTCCAAATCTCTAACCCCCAATCCTCACTGTATCATTTACTGTAGAAATAGGGCATTGACGCTAACAAAGTCACCATAGCACGAAATCTGACGCACAATTTCGGCCAAAGGTGACGTCTGGACAGTTCATTAGGGACTGGGAAGTGGCAATGTGCCTCCTCGCGACTCCAAGGAGCGGAGGAACCAAAGAAATGACGAACTGATAAATTATGTTTCTTTTGATGTTAAAACCTCACTAGCCCCCCAATAATTCTCTTCCGTTGTATAATTAAAACTGGGGCCTAGATAGCTCAGTTGGTAGTGGCTTCGCTCCGTGGCCAAGTGGTCACTTTCTTCCTTTTTCATTCATAAATAATGATCACTAGGATCTATGCGATTGTGAGAGTAAACCTTTACTTATAGTTATTTATTTTTTCTATTATGTATTATTATTTTGAAAATCAGTTTTTGTATGTATTAGTATGTTGAAATACAGTTGTTAAAATGTATTAAATGACACATGTATATAACTGTATGAATTATTATTGCTATTGAAATGTGACTTTCATGCTTGACTGTTGATTATTGCAAGATGTATGGGCCAATGGCCACAAAATCAATGAAGAAATAAAAACGTTCAAAAATCAAAGTTCTCTCTCTCTCTCTCTCTCTCTCTCTCTCTCTCTCTCTTTACATTTAAAATTGAAACTTAGAAGTCACAACATCTGGAATCAGCATACATAAGGCCTACCTACAAAGTAAATATGGATCTAATAGGTTTTTAAGTATTAGAGGAAAAAAACAGACGTTTTATTTTGTCGAAGCGCCTTAACTTACCTGGATTGGTAGGCTATAGTGTTTTCCTACTATGTAACCCCAGCAGCACATTGATACATGTGAAGCCTGCTTTTTATCACCTCTCTCTTTCTCTGAATCTCTATTTCTCTCTCTCTCTCTCTCTCTCTCTCTCTCTCTCTCTCTCTCTCTCTCTCTCTCTCGGCCTTTTTTGTGTTTTGTTTTCTTTCTACGAGGTTTCTTTGAACACTGTTTCCAAACTAATCATTCCACATACAAAATTTTTGTACGAAATGAAAGCGCTTAAAATGTCTGCTTTCGAAAGCAAATTTTTCCATAAGTTCTCATCTCTATGAACACCGCTGCGCCATCGATGAACAGGTTGTTCAAACACGTCGAAATTCGGCTTGTGTTCCTTTGTACCATCTGCTCACACCAGCATCAACTTTGTTGTTATAAGTACAATAATTTCCTTTCAGCTGTTTTTTTTTTTAAGATTGAGGAAAGGAAACCCCTAAAGAAGCCAGGTCTGGGCTGTAATAGTGACGAGATAGAATCTCATGGAATCTCAACTGAACGGGGGCTTCTCAAGTTTGTCGATTGCTGTGTGGTGAAGCGTCCTAATAAAGAAGAAGAAAAAAATTAATGTTGTTACTCTTGAAGACACACACACCATCACACACACACTCCAACACACAACCACACCATAACACACTGCAACACACACACACACACCATAACACACTGCAACACACAGACTCCTCTTATGTTTCTACTACAAAGGTAAAATGCTGAACATGGGTGGAACGTATAATTATATACCTTCGCGATCCAATGGTCCATACACTGGTGTTTCGTGTTCCTGTACTCTTCGGGTCACATGTGAGTGAACTGGCTAGGACAAAAATACGAAACTGATGAATATGGATAAAGAGGCTTGGAAAATTCATAATATTGATATTGTTTACCAATCAATCTTTCTATCTATCTATATAGCATTAGATGTACCTTGCTTTTTTTGCTTTTTTGTCTAGATACACAATGTGTTTGGTGGCAAGTCAGTACCACTCCTCATTAGACATATTTCGGAAGAGTCGGTCTGGCGAAAGCTGTTGAAAAGATGGCGTTTCTTATAGTTATATACACAAAAAAATGCAGATTTCCTTTCGATGGTCGGGAGTTGGTCGCTTGCAAACATCTTTCTCTCCATACTTGACAGATATTTTGCAAAGAAAAAAAAGACTACATAAAATCTTCAATAGATACATTATCAAAGTCAGCTACAGTTGTATGCTAAGGTCAATCGAAAAATCTGGAACTACAAAAACTAGTACAACAGCACCGCAATGAAAAAGCACCTTCAGAATCATCGTGCTACTGTCGACAAAAAGAAATCAGCCCAATTAAAGGACATCGCCTCGCTAAATGCATCTTTTATGAGGTCACGGTAACGGAGACAAAAACAAATTAACATGAAACATAATTATGTAGGCCGGAGACTTAAAGAAAACACTTTTAAGACCAGTTATAATTAACACCAGTCATCCTTCAAACTAGAACATTAAAAAGCCTTTTACCAGACTTGGTAAACAAATTTGGGCCCTAAAAGAAAAAAAATATAGAACACAAAATGCAAATGGCAGATACTAAAAAATCTAGACCGTATACACCAAGGAAAAAGACTTATTCGTCGCGCCTAGAAGAAAAAAACTTGCTATACAGAAAAAAGGTTCCTTAAATGTGTATGAGAATTTTTTCGCATAATGCTCATAAACGAAATATCTTGTTAGTGCACATGAAGCAGCCGGCCTTGCTAATGAACATAGACCAACCAGCCACCTTATGATGTCAAAGCCACCCGAAATTTGTAGGTCATGGCAAGGCACAAAAATTAGGTAAATACGACAAGAAGTAGACAGCCAGACAGATAGATAGAATGATAGATAGATAGATAGATTGATCGATAGAGAGATAGATAGACAGACAGATAAATATACATGGTAGCCTAGTCATACCTTTGTTTTGTCACGACACAGTGTTTCTCGCCGTCCGCTGAATGTCGTTTCATCACGTGACCGATGAGCAATACTGTCGTGACAAAACAAAGGTATGACTAGGCTAACATGTGCATAAAAGCTCTTTGTACAAGTCGAGCACTATAATTCATGACACAAAAAACCTATAATCTAGAAAGATAGATTGGTAGATAGAAAGGTAAATAGATAGATAGATAAATCGATAGATAGATAGACATATAGATAAAAAGATATTGAATTGAGTTGGTTTTATTCGAGAAATTGAGGCCAAAGGCCCATTCATCAATAAACATGTTTAATTTTGAAATCATAAAATAATACAGTGGTAAAAAGTGATACTAAATTGCCAGTTACATTTCGATACTTTTTTGTCATACACTTATACATCGACTTTAAATACGACAGTTAAGAATTTAGCCATACCATCAATAATGTTAAAATCATGACTATTTATCAATAATTTATAATTTTTAACTGATACATTGTTTAAAATATTACCTGGCAGATAGATAGATAGATAGATAGATAGATAGATAGATAGATAGATAGAAAGACTGATTAGTACTTTATGCATGGTCACAATGGTCAAGTGCTCAACATGGTTGAAGGGTATTATATTGAGTACCTTGCCTCCTGGATCTAGATAGATAGATAGATAGATAGGCAGTACTGAAAATTTACCTACATTTTTGGCCTGCTGTACTGTGTTTCATACGCCTCCTGTTGGGGCACACTCTTCAGGCAAGCTTGTATGTAAGTACATAAATAGATAAATAGATAGATAGATAGATAGATAGTTAGTTAGATAGATAGATAGATAGATATTTAGATAGATAGATAGATAGATAGATAGATAGGTAGGTAGGGAAAGAGAGGAAAATAGATTAGTATTCAGTTAACTTATGCTGAGTGGCAACGACCCCTAAACCTTCACTACATGAAGCAAATTAATTTTTTATCACTGCATTTTTATCTATTTTATATCGACCAATGACTTTACTCTGTAGATCTACAGTTTACTTCATGTTTAATGTCGGCATAGCCTCTGACCTGCCGTGTTAACTTGGCATTCAAACAGACTTCAAACTGTTCAGTATTTCGTGGTAGACCTACTTTCAAAACTAAGTGGCACGAAAAATTTTGCAAAACTAATTATGCGTTCAACATGTATCAATTCACTTAATTAATTCTTTCTCTTTGTGTTATTTACTTCTGTAGTGATGGTTTAAAAGTCGTGGCTGTGCGGAGTTCAGTCGCTGAATACAAATCTAGATATACGTGTATACCTTTTGCTTTTCTTTATCTATTAATCGAAATAAAGGTTGAGGACGGAGCCGACAGTTAAGTCTGTCTATGTAAATAAAGATACTTTCACAGACAATTATTTGCATAATGTTTTGTTTTAAAGTCTATAACGAAGGCCCATGCGTGATTTATGCTGATGTACAATGTGTTTTGCTTAAATAAAATGCTATGCCTCTCTTTTTGAATCCGTTTTTGTGTGCCTCCGAAATACATGAAATACATTGCGTTGATGTGTGCACTCAACAGTCTACACCCAATCAAGTCAAATAAGATAAGATAAGATAAGATGAATCTTTATTCGTCCCAGTGGGAAATTTGTCTTGGACAGCGTTTCATTACATATAGAAGTTTATGACAAACATTTCATTTTTCCACACATGTACATACTTAAAAATAAAGTCTAACATTTGTACATTTCAATGTATTCTATAAATACATCCTATTGCATACATTAAATAGGATATCGTTGTAAAATGCCTAACGTTCCAGTTGCCTATGTATCGCAAGACTTATGTCTTCTCAGTAGCGAAGATGCAGATGGAATAAAGGACCTTCGATATCTCTCTGTTTTTTGCAATTGGTTGTATGATCTTGCCACTACGAGAGGATAGGAGGAACTGTTTATTTAACGGATGGGTTAGTTCTTTTCGCATTGTTTTAGCTTTCTTCACAGCGTGGTCTTCAGACAGGCAATCTATTGGTGTAAGTGTTCTTTTTACAATCTTTTCAGACTTCCTTATTAATCTTTTTATCCTCTCTTTATCTTTTGTCATGATCGACGATCCCAAGCAATTGCAAGGCCTGAATGCATCACACAAAAATTGTGAAAAGTCACGTACTTCAGATGCGGACTAAAACGGTTTCATAAAGACGGACAAAGTAGTTTGTTAAAGTAAAGCACAAGGCACGACAGCATAAATCATGCATAAGCCTATGGTATTGATTTTAAAATATAACATTATGCTCAGAGTTGCTTGTAACAGTATGATTGTTTACAGGGACAGCCCTTTTATAAACTAATTAACCTGTCAGCCCATCTTCAACTTTTATTTCCAGGCGGCACTCTTGCTATCAATACTGTTTGATAGACGGGATTTTTAAGAAACGGAAAGCAAAGATTGCGTTTTTCTTCTTTTTCTTGACTAGGGCTGTTCAAGTTTGCATTTCCTTCTTTCAGTTATCAATTTCTTTCACTTAGTGCTGTTAAGGATTTTGTTGTGGTTAAGTCGAAAGCTTTACTTATGGCGGTTGTAACTTATTTTGAATTATTTCTCGGTGATTCTAATGTATAGATAGACAAATTAGACTAACATATGACAGACACCGATAGATAGGTAGATAGATAGATAGATAGATAGATAGATAGATAGATATAGAAAGGGAAAAACCGTGTATATTTAAATTTCTATTCAGTGACGTAACGCCGCACAAGGATGACTTCTAAACCATCACTGCAGAAGTAATTAACAAAAAGAGAAAGAATTTATTAAGTAAATTGACACATGTTGCACGCATAATTAGTTTTACAAAATTTTTCGAGCCACTTAGTTTTGAAAGTAGGACTACCACGAAATACTGAACAGTTTGAAGTCGGTTTGAATGCCAAGTTAGCACGGCAGGTCGGAGGCTATGCCGACATTAAACATGAAGTAAACTGCAGATCTACGGAGCAAAGTCATTGGTCGATACAGAGTAGTTAAAAATGCAGTGATAAACATTAGCTGAATACTACTTTTTTCTTTTGTTCTCTATGTATATATGTTTGTATGTTTGTGTATCTAAAATTCCAGGTTGTTATGTTATGAAATATAACGCTCGAGATGTATGAGGAGCTTTTTTACACATAACAGCCTAGTCATACATCTGTTTAGTTTTATGCTGTCTCGTCAAAAGGTAGCTAAAGATTTTGAGCTATATGTTTTTGCTTTTTAGGGCCCAAATGTATTCACTAAGTCTGGTAGAAGCTTTTTATGTTCAAATTTGAAGGATGACTGGTTGGTTATACCTAGTCTTAAAAGTGTTTTGTATAAGTCCGAGACCTACATGTTTCCTATTTATTTGTTTTTGTCTTGGAACCAGTGGCCTTATAGACGATGCACATAGCGGTGCTGTTGTATAATTGTTGTTGTGGTCAAAGATTGCTCGACGTTGGGCATACAACTATAGCTAAATATGATGATGTTTCTCTTGTAGGTTTTGCGTAGTCTGTTTGATTTGCAAAATATCGACCAATCACGATAAGAAAGATCTTTGTAACGTTTGTTGACACACTGTAGCTGAATGGTGGTTTGAAACATGTTATTTGACATATTTCTTTTCTTTTTGTCCTCTTTGTTCTGCTTAGTCTCCTGTTCATCTTTATTGAATTGGAAGTTTCGGTTGAATCCGCTTATTCAGAGCCTCTGTGTACAGTATATGGGCGGTGGTATACCAAGGTTGAAGAAAAGAATGTTATTTCTCTTACAAACACCCACTCACAATCACACACACCTACACACACTCCTCTTATGTGTTCATTACAAAGGTAAAGTGCTCAACGTGGTTGTGGCGTATTATAATATGAGACTACATTGCTTCCTGATCCGTTGAACCGTACACTGGTGTTTCGTGTTCCTTTACTCTTCAGGTCACCTGTGAGTGAACTGGCGAGTTTACAGTCACGAAGCTGATGAGTATGGATAAAAAAGCAAGGAAAATTCATATATTGATATTGTGTATATTTCTATCTATCTGTCTATCTATCTGTCTGTCTGTCTATCTGTATGTCTGTTTGTCTATCTATCTATATATCTATTTATCTACCTATCTATCTACCTTTCTATCTATTTATCGATCTATCTATCTGTCTGTCTATCTATCTCGCTATCTATCTATCTGTCTATCTATCAATCAATCTATTTATCTATCTATCTATCTATCTATCTATCTATCTATCTATCTGTCTGCCTGTCTATCTGTCTATCTATCTATCAATCAACCTATCTTTCAATCAATCAATCAACCTATCTATCTATCTTTCTATCGATCTGTCTGTCTATCTATCTATCTATGATAGTAGCTATTATGCCTTTTAAATTGGTCTCCGCTGCTCAGTTTCGTTCCTGCTGCACTCCTCGGTGGACTGGCATTAAATCTGATGCGTTAGAGAAGTTACATAATAGCTGACGCTTCCTGTGCACATCAAACGTAACCACTTTCTTTCCATGGTTCAGGGTTGGTCTATTCTTGAAAATTTCATACTTTTCTTGTAGGAATGGTGCACAAAATAATTTGTCCAGTGTATATGGTTTCACAATTTTTTAAAACTATTTCCCGTTCTATTTCATAGTTGTTAGTGTATTTGAGTTTCCAGATATGCTCACTGAGTTTGGTTGATTTTATAATGTTCTAATTTGAAAAAAAAATTCTGCAGAGAGGGAAGAAAAGAACGCTCTGTGTGCACAGGAAAAGTCTCTTACTATATAACTTCCCCAAGGCCCCGGATTTAAAGCATATTTACTAAGGAATGCAAAACAGTCAAGAAAAGGGGCTTAAGTTTTATCATCGAAGCCAATTGAAAAATCTTGGATTTTTTGGATGTTACTCTCAATCTCAAGTTAGGGACCTGCAATCCGTATAAAAAGCCCAAAAACGCTCAAAGCACCCCCCCCCCACACACACACACACTTATCGCCACCCATCAGTAATGGAAAAATTACCCCCAGAAATGAAATTAACAAAAAACAATTCTGACAACATGAAAATATTTCAGCAAACCGCATCACCGTACAGCACTAGCATTCAAACGATAAGGCCTTAGGAGAGAACTGACACTCGCATAAAAGAAAAGCACCGAAAAAACTTAGCAAAGAGCAACATTCATCAACAAATGAAACAAAAGTTGAGATTAGACAGAAAACAAGAAAAAAGGAATGAGGCGTACAAGAAAAACACGAATCTCTTAGTTCAACCCGCTCTTCGAGTTCGACAACTCTGTCGAAACGACTGGACACAAAATTCTTCACCCTTCTCAGAGCATGTTTTCCACGACATCATAAGCTTAACAAATGACCAATAAAACATCATAAAATTAAGTTATAGCTGTGTGAATAAAGTAAAAAAACATCAACACATACCTCAACAAAGCAAAACACGGCCTAAACAACTTTAGGTTTGTTAAATCTCTTAAATTAATGCATTTTTAGTTATATTTGTTTACATAAATTTGATAGGTTCAGCGAGTCGCTGAAAAGAATGAGTTAAATAAGACTAAAACCTGACAGTTTTATTAGCTAGAGATGTAAGTACCATTATTGATCGGTTTTGTGCGAGTAAAAAAACCTCCTTAGATTGTGTGACCGTTTCGATTTGGGTAATGGACCTCTACTGGCATTTTTTAGCTGTTTTACACCGTCTAATTGGATAAAATTTCAACATGAATTGCGGAACTCTTTTGTATGCAAATCACAGTGAGGTTTAAATCAACTGCCTGCCCATTCATTCGTTGGCATCAGTTTTCGAAAAACAAACTTTATGAAAATAAAACAAACTTTTGATTCAAGGTTACACTAACCTCTATTTTTTGTTTGAAATGTTAAATGTGAAATTTAATATAAAAGTAAGAAACATAATTAAATAAAAAAAATTTCCCGCAAACTTTCAAAAACTGTCTGATAAGAAACCACAGTTAACTTTAAACTAGTGCAGCCTTTCTACATAATGCATTTTCTATGTTTATAAAACCATGGCCGGGCGAAGGTGAATGTGAAAGAGGTGAGGAAGGCAGAGAGAGAGAGAGAGAGAGAGAGAGAGAGAGAGAGAGAGAGAGAGAGTGAGAGAGAGAGAGAACTTTGCATATTCCCTTGTATGAGAGAGACAGACAGATAGACCGGAGCGAGAGACTTGCTTTGGTGATAAAAATGTGTTGTTATCGCGCAGGCTTCATGGTGTGTATTTAAATATGTATCTGAGCTTGAGTTTTAAATATAATTGTAAAACTATAAGCCGTTAATATCAACACCAATGTCCATGCTATATTTCCAATAATGGATTAATAGAGAAATACCTTATCTTATCTTAAACATGACCTGTATTATTCAGGTGTATATTACACCAAACTGTGAGTATTTTTTTAGTGAAGCGAAGCAGGGAAGGGGGGGGGGGGTGTTGATGTCAATGGAAGGGACGCTACTCATGTTTTACCTATAATACTAGTCCCTATTAGAGATATTTTATTTCCCTTTTTTTTGACAAAGCATATTACTGTACCTGATTTATGTAATAGTATCGCTGAGAAGACCGGTATGTCTTCATTTGAAGAGTTTTTAGTTAAGATTTTTCCGTCAAATGAAGAAATTTACCAGCAGATTATTGAAGAGGACGGGCTGGGTTTTTTTTTAAACTACTGGGTCTGACATTTTGTGAGGGTGTGTGTTTTTTTAACATTTACTAGAACTTTAATGCGAGTAGTGATCCCGCTTTTCCAGTAGTATTCAAAACTGCCTCTTTTACTAGCCATAAAATCGGAGTATAGGAGAACCTCTTGGGGTTTTGTCTAATAAATGTAACAATCTGTCATCTGAATTCGTAGAAGAGTGGTAAATATGTGTGAATTTATTTTGTCCCCTTCAATAAGATATTCTAACGCGATATTTTGATAGAAATGGCACATTTTGTGTGGCCTCAACACAACTAGTGTAATTGCAAGAGGTCTCTTACAATGGTAATAGCAGTTTCTCTTTTTATGGCACAATCCCCAGTCTGTGCCACTGAGCGGTTTCTCTTTTTATGGCACAATCCCCAGCCGGTGCCACTGAGCGGTTTTTCTTTTTATGGCACAATCCCCAGCCGGTGCCACTGAGCGGTTTCTCTTTTTATGGCAAAATCCCCAGCCTGTGCCACTGAGCGGTTTCTCTTTTTATGGCACAATCCCCAGCCGGTGCCACTGGGCGGTTTCTCTTTTTATGGCACAATTCCCAGCCTGTGCCACTGAGCGGTTTCTCTTTTTATGGCACAATCCCCAACCTGTGCCACACTCTTATCATTATGTATTACATTTAGAAACCATGACAGTGGAAACTCTCCACAAGCAAAATGTTGTGATATTCAAAGTAAAACGGATCAATTATGATCCATGTATGTTATGAATCAACTGAAAGCAGATTGATTGATTGATTGATTGATTAAAGGGTATTTTTACAAGCCCAATTCCACTTCAAAGGTGCTCTCAAGGCTTGGGTCCCAATGACAATGTTCGGGCTGCCGCCCAGAGACTAGCGGGGATACCATGACTTAGCCTCAGCCGGTCACATTATACTGACACCGACCCAACTAGTAGGGGCCCGGACTATGCTCGGCTGTGTTTCAAACCCGCGACCTCTTGGCCACGGAGCGAAGCCACTACCAATTGAGCTATCTAGGCCCCCTAACTGAAAGCAGAGGACCTAGCCATGAGTTATAAGATTTACACATTTCAGTACTATATTAACCTTTAAGACAGAAAATGTAAAAACATTGTAGCACTATGATCCTTTCACAAGGCACACACGCCTTGTAGTTATCTAACTGAAACCAAGTATGGTTTCTGGATGGGAAACTTGGAACAATTATGTCCCTGCCACATCACTTTTTTCATTTGGGCGCCTCAACACTTGAAAGCAAAAAAGAATCCCACCTGTTTAGCCAGTCCGTCATTGATGCTAGACCCCCTGCTTGATCATAGTATGGCATACATGCCCTGTGAGATGCCATTTAGCGAACGTTCTCAATGATGAAAACAGGAAATCATAAAAAAGGAGGTACATTTTTTGACAGACAAATTGACACCTTTCTACCGCCCCACAACCAACGCAATTCATCCCTGCTACCAGATAAGAGCTACTAAAATATTAAATCCTTAAATTAAATACTGCATTGTGTCCACACTGAATAGGCCTAGATCTAGATTCTATTCAAAATTTCCTCCTCTTTTCATGTTTGGGTTTAACAATTTAATTTAATTAACACAAGCAGGGTGGAAAGTGTAAAAAAAATTTTGCCCCTGAACTTTGTGGTTGAATGGTTTCAATCAGTATCTATAGAACCAACACTTTACAAATGATGTCACATGTTATGA
>BMAT01007428.1:0-10260 GCA_019649035.1 Elysia marginata
GGCTGCTTTAGCTCGTGCTCTTTATTATCTCTGTTTGATAATGCTGTACTAAAGGATTCCCACCTTCTGTTTTTAGGAACGTGTTGAAGAGTAAGGTCTTCAAGCAGAAATTAAGTGGTTTTAACTGTTTGTTTAACGTTCATAAGATTCATTGTTGAGTTTTAAAGATCTGAGACATGTAATTTAAAATAAAAAGTACAAAGGTGTGCCATAGGAGCCATTCTAATGGGATGGATCACAAAGCCAATGCGAAAAACCATGTGTTCTCCTCGCCTGACTTTTTTCCTTTTTTTTTTAACTACAAGTGAAAAGATTGGCGTTGATGTCCTCCTTCCCCAAAAAAACAAAAAACAAAAAAAAAACAACAAAAAAAAAACAAAAAAAAACAACGAAAAACAAACAAACAAAAAAAATACACATGTATAAAAAAACTCCAACAAACAAACAGCGGAAAACTCCGAAAAACAACAGCAACAATAACACACACCCAAATCAACAAAAACAAACAAACAAAAAACCTCGTCGGGTCCGTTCTGACCCCTCGAGGCCGACACTGGTGTGGTTCTACCCGAGTTTTGTCTTCGAGCTTCCTCCCATTGCTTTCTCTTCGTTTTTTCCCCTGCTTATTGCGGTTTTCCTCTTTT
Source organism: Elysia marginata (assembly GCA_019649035.1). Lineage (NCBI taxonomy): Eukaryota > Metazoa > Mollusca > Gastropoda > Plakobranchidae > Elysia > Elysia marginata. The sequence goes on from BMAT01007428.1 coordinate 645, forward strand.
CCTAGTTCCACCTCTGTAAACTAAGTTGACGACTGTCATCCTTTGTAAAAAAGATATTAAGATCTAGATCCATTATGGTCGTTAAGATACGGTACTCTAAAATAAACCTTGACACCTTTTTCTGAATGTTACATTTTATGCATTAGGTCAAACCGACTAAAAATTCCGAAATTTATCTAAAATGGCATGAAAGCATGAAAAAAAAACCCGACACTTTCAGTTTAAAAGATCGTTTGCCCAGTTGGCTTTTTCCTTTCGAATACGCTGGTAGTTTCTATCATCAAATCCTTGTGTTTGGATAAGTTGGAAGACATAAAGTCTTTGAAACCTTGCGAAATCAGCAGGAAAGGCGAATGTCTTGGTTAGCTCCCTTGGAGACCAATTGACATTTTACACGCGTCAAAAAGCTTACTGTTGACAGAGCTAACTAAGAGGGGAAAATTCGTTACTATTCGTTTGTGTAGGCAAACTTGTTCTTAGAGACTTTAAAATAAATTTATTTTGTTTTCTGAACCCTCCTGGATCTAACTTGAAGCGACACGTTTTAAAACTTTAAAGGCCATAGCCGACATCTAAACAGAATTACTTGTTTCCACGACGCATCAAGTATATATAAAAACAACAAAAAAACAATGTAACTTTCACACTAAAGCGCAGTTTGATCGTGATAAATTACATCGACATGTAGATAAAGAATAACATAGGCTGGCCGTAGAGTTGTAAGTAATAGTGAGGTAACACAAAACTATTGGATGTTTCACTTTGAAAGTTCTCTTTCTGAAGCCAATTACATGTTCTCTATCTCTCCATTTCTATATCTTTCTCTCCCGAACCGCCACTCTCTGCTCTATCACTCACATTCTGTAGATTTTCCATAGCACAGTTTCAATAAATGTATGTAGCAGGATAAAAAAACAAACAAACACGGTTTCACTGTAATTTCTTTCACGGAAGATCAAAAACTAAATGCCCTAAGCATCCCATATTCCGTCTGAGTTTATAAAGACTTTGATTTTTATTCTCACTTCTCTTTTTTTCTTAATTGTTAAGAAACTGTAGGATATCGTTCATCTATTTTTGCATTTTGTACTTGCTTATTCACTTAAAGTAAACTTTGTAACCGCTGTTTCACTTCATACTTTTATATAATTTAGCAAACTCATTTAGAAAACTTTTACGGCTTTATTATTTTTTCCCCACATTCTACAGCTCTTTATTTTCTTTTTATTCGCACACGTTTCTTTTTGACCTTCAGTCTCTTTCAAATATGTTTCGCTTGCCAACATCATACTTCTTCTTTATAACTCATAATATACCGTTTCATTATTTATTCCTTCATTCAAGTCCACCAGGTTTGTAGGTTATTCCGTTGAGTCTTTGTTCGCTACAAGTTTTGCTGTTTTTACCTCTCACTCAACAGCCTCCTGACTCTTCACTGCCGAGAGACCAATAGAATTCGGCGGCATAATGAAACCATTTCTTGACGGTTTTCTGCACATTCATGAATATTAATAAGCGGACAGAGTGGGAGATTTTAAATAACATTCTTAAATTTGTTCTTTCTAGTCCTACTTTTTGTCTCACTTTCTTTGCTTCTCTACTTTATTAATTTTTGTTTTATTTGATCGTTGGCTCCACTATCTTTACACGCGGCTGATTTCTTTCTCACTCTATGAGTTTGTCTGCCATTGAGTTCGTTCATTGTATCTTTTTGGCATTCTAAATGCGTGCGCATATATATGTCTTTAGTCATATTTCAACTGCGTTACTTTCTCAAAGCCATGTGAATACTATATTTAAAAGGGAAATTTTTGCCTCACTGGTTTGTTTTTGTATGTTTTGTCAAATAAATGGAAACTACGGTTAATACATGCAAATTAAGGGAAACGACCAGCATGATAAATTTCAAGTACTTAAAAAAGTAGTAATTTTCCATCTGCATCAAAACTGTTTCAATTTATTTTTATGTAGCCCATTTTTGCTAGCAGGTATTATCGAGATAAAAAGTCCTACAAGTAATTTTAGTCAGCAAGACAATGGAATATTAGAAATCTATGCTTTTTGTAGCAAATGGCAAAAATCATGCAGGCACTGGTGCTCCTGGTATGCACAGAGGTACGGTGAGTATTTATTTGGGCTGTTGTACATTGGGATAACTGTAGTCTGGCGAGGCAACATCGTGGGCCAAAACATTATCATCACGGGAAAAAGCATTAAGAATACACAATACGATTTAAGCACGTTATTTCAATATGCACAGAAGCTAGATTGTAGTGAATCATTTTAAATATATCGGACATAAAGGAGGCTCTTCATCCCAATTCGCAACTTTACAATATTAGTGCCAACTTGGGCAGTTCTTATCCTATTGCCTAATGGCCGAAGCGTCGATAACTGTTTAGGAAACTTGAGAGCCCTTTTCAATACTTAAATATGTCATGAAACTGTGGCCCCCTTCTTTTACAAGTCAACTTTTTGTGTAAGAATAAATTGAAAAGCAAAACTATAAGCGACAAGTTGAAAAAAACTTTTCTGCGTATTCGTGTTGAAATTATTAAAGAAAAAAAATCCGGTGACATAATTAATTGAGGACACAAACTATTATAGCACTTGGAGCATTACTATTTTCTGTAGAATGAAAACCAGACTCATAAACATGCGTGCAAAAATAACATAAATGTAAAACACACAAGAGCTACCGTGAGATTTTAATTTTATTTGTATTGAAAGATAAAAGTCATAAGAGATTAGAATGCAACGAAACTTTTCGAAATACAAAAGAAAAAAATTACCACGAGATAAGCAAGAAAATGTTTTCAAAATAAAACTTTTTTTAAAATTTCATGAGTGTATAATCCGTTTTAAAAAAATAATACAGATCAATTTTCTAAAACCTACTATCAATGTGTATGTAAAAACGTGTATCTCGGTTTTGTCACCTGATTTCAAGTTATAATATGACGAAACTCAATGATTCGAACTTCACATCTTTTTTTTTTATTCCCATGGAAAGGCGGCTGCATAGGCCCATTATCTGAACGACAGTTACTACTTTCGTTTCAACTTCGTTATCGTTCTTTAAAAGAAAATGAAGTCTAATTATTTCTTTAGCCTCGCCTGTGTCTCTGAGAGCATAATGATTTTCATCGTAAAAATATAACAAATATTTTAACACAAGTTTCATCATGAAAGGGCAATGTACATGACCCTTTTTAAAGGTCATTTCATAATTATTTTCAAACAGTGTTTGCTTTGTGCATTTGATAACCAGAAAATTTGAGGGTTTTGTTTAATATGATGGATAGGTAAAATGATGTGACATCAATCTCATTGTCAAATTTTAACACTATTTTGAAAACCACAGCAAAGTGAAAACAATGGGACAGTAGGACAAAATTTTCATGTCTTCATTAACTACCAATTTCTTTGAAACGGTATAATTACCATAACTTTCGTAACATTTTGATGCGATGTTCATATTCTCCTCCTTTCTACTATCAAAATACAACATTCACAGGATCTAATAAAAACTTTTTTTTCCTGGAATTAAAAAAGCTTACTATCCTATATTTATATGACCTATCACACACAAGCTCACTTACTCATACGTCAGAATAAGGTCTAATGAAACAAGTATTTGAAACCCAAACATGCTAAAATGATATAATGCCGACACGAATCTAAATAGACAAATCTTATAATTTTTCTAATCTTAAATATTATCAACAGTTTTAGATGGTTGTTGCAGACTACCTAATCTCTCAATGTAAATGCCTGTGACTATTTAGATAACCCATTTAATTTGTTTGACCGTTTCTAAGTTTTACTTTGAATCATATCAACTTTTAGTCAAAAGCTTCACACTTTTTAATATCTTACATATGAAGAGAAAACCATACCTGTTTGGGGTCACATTGTGAAAAGTCTCTGCTTGTTCTCTAAAGTCAAATACTTTTAGTTTTAAAAAAATTCTCTATGCATGTACCCTATACAAGTAAACTATATTTAAATGCATAAATTCGTTTCTATGAAATACTTCCGAAACCACAATTCTTATACCGGTCGTAAAAATACAGCTAACCATAGACAAATGATTTTTTTTTTTGTGCTTTACAAGCCTGCCTTGGTTTTGCAAACAGCAAAACATTGAGGAAAATGGGAAAAAAGCCCACAATACAATAGGGGACATTACTGCTGGACTTACTTTTGACACAAAGTAATGAAATTACTTAATCTCTTCTATACGCGTTGGTCTCGTAAACATTTTATGCCATTTAAGTTTGCTTTTCGCCTTCTCTATTCATCCCATTCTAAACGAATGGGATGTTGTAATTTTTCATAATCTATTAATTTGAAACTTTAAACAGAACATTTTTTGAGCTTTCATCTGCTCATAATTTTTTAAAACTATTATGTTTGCATAATGCGTTAAACATACAATATTTTGAATTAGTCCACACATAAATAAAAAAACTCTTAGTTTAAAAAAATTTGATAGTCGGCTCATCAGGACTGGTTGGATGATTTTAAGGGCGAAACCAAACGTTTCTTGCCCACACATTACTTTCTGAAATAGTTGACTTTATCTGTGTGAACACATCAAAACACCTCGGACTCTGACCTTATTTTCCACCTCAAGGATACTCATACATTAGCCTCACAGAGTGTTGGAATTAAGAAGGAGGCATGATAGCGTCATGATTTAAACACCAGGAGGAATTTATAACAGACACTATGTCTTTAAGACTGGATCTATTACTTTTACGTTAATTAGATGAGATGCCATAGTGAACTAGAGCAAACCACACATGTCCTTGTAGATTGTAGGCCTATTCCTACCTTCACTGCAAAATGAATTGTGCTTCAACCATTACTAGTTTCGAAGTGGCTGCCTATAATATTTATTAACTTTTAGAGATAGGGATAAAAAAGGAAATCATGAAACTACATAGTTATCCAACTGGATTCAAGTCGGAAAATACAACCATTCACAAAAATTGATTAATCTAGGATATGATTATGAAATTCCTGGTCACTGATACGCTGAATGCTTCGCTATGGAGATATTTGTTTTCCCATTTATAACTAATTCATTGTGATAAATATATAAACGGAGTTTGGTTGCTATTCAGTGTAAAAAAACAATCTGCACCTTGTTAGAACTGGACTAGAGAGTATACGGAAACGTTGAAATTTAAAGCCCAAACAAACTTAATTTGACTATGAACTTCATTATTTTTGTTACACACATGAACTCGCTTACTTACTTCGATGTATGTAGCGTCGTCAACAAAGTTTGCTTTGTCTACGCTGCCCCCTTGGTCACCACTTTCAATTCATTCTTTTCTTTTTTTTCTATATTGATGTAGATTTCAATCTGTGCTATTTTTCTTGTCCAATCCTTTCGCACATTCCCCATCTACTCCTTAACGGAAAATTTACGGTCACTATGAAAAACTTAAAAACACTCATTGTATTCATATTATCGTGCATGAACTGTGAAACTTGAAAAAAAGTTTAACAGAATCCAGATAAAAAAATAATAATGATACTTTGCAGTCTATTTTGATGCTGTATGACAGAAAATATTAGCGTAAATAGAAACGCCTTTAACAATACTCATCATCAACATGCATATTGTTTCTCTGTCCTTTTTACTGCCACCTATAATAGCCAAAAAATTAAAATAATAATCAGCTTAAGTGTTTAATCCGACAAATAAGTGAGCCCGCAAATTTTAATTTGAGAGAACAGAAAAAGATTTATCTTCTCTTATATTGGGCATTATAGTTGTGTTCCTTGCAGATCACTGCACAACAATTTTGTGACACTCTGCTTCAAAAGGACTTCCTATTCAATAGGAAGAAAGTCATACAAAAGAGCATATTACAGAATTACCCCGTCCCAACAAAAAATTATCAAATATGGAAATCAAAGAAACGGTTCAAATACCCCTTCATTCATTTATATTGTTTAATCTGTGCAGTAGAGTATACTGCTGTCGTCTTAATCGAACTGAATAAAGTTACATCACACAGAAACTAAGCTTTATAATACCTTATTAAGTCTCTTTAGAATGTAGTCTTGGAAATTCTATATCTCATATAATTATTAGTTTTAGAGTAGCGCTTTGAATAAAAAAAAGATAAAAAGAACTTAAAAAGAAGCAAAAATAAAACCTAAACCGTAATTATCGATTATGCAGTGGATGTATATATTAAGAATGTTCCTACATTCATCCAACCTCTCACACTCATTGAATAATATTAAATGTTTTCATGAAAGAAATCAGCTTCATATTAAATCACAGAAGGGACATCAACATCTCTAAAATGGTGAATAGAAAAGATTTTGTAATCCACTTTCTAAAAAAACAAAACAATATGATGCATAGAATGGTTTTTAGTTTAAAAAAAAAAGAAACGATGATCTTTACAATAAGTTGGCGTTACAATGAAGACACATTTTATATTTGATCACACATTGATTCACATAGTTATCATCTTCATTATACGTATAATAAACGATTTACCACAGCCACCAGAGCATCATCATCATCGTTATCATCATCATCATCATTATTATCATCCTAGTCCTAGTCATCATAACTTTCACCAGCAGCGTCATCTTCCTCCTCATTATAAATATTACAACAAAGGAGACCAACACAATTATTATCATTATCTTTTTATCTGAATCAATGTCGCCATGTTTTGCACAAAAAAGAAAGGAAAAGTTTTAGATACTGCTTCAGTGGGACACAAAATACTTTGAACATACTACAAACCAATCAACACATTTTTACAGCGTTAAAAAACCTACAAAACACACTTAATGCACCCAGCTGCATGTATTATCAATGTAACCCTACCAAATAAGTCGTTCATATTGATTGGCAAACATTTTTATGCTTTTAGTACAATAAACCTAAAACAATGCATAAAAACATTACCTTTTGTTATATACATCTGTAAAACATATTAGTATTAATATTTACATGATATTTTTTTAAAGGATGCTTCCCATTGATCAAAAATCAATTTCATCCTTTCGAAGCGATTGATAGAAAAACACGGTGAGGAAAAATGGTTCAAAGTACATCCGAAGTATTAAGAAAAGTAGGCAGGCCTACCTCTGCCAGTCCCTTGCTGAGCACAACTTGTTTTCAATTCCATGGATGATAAAGAAATAGAGTTCTACTCTTCATACAAAAGGATAGTTGATTCCCATCAAGTGATAGTCTATAAGGATTAAAAAGCTATTTTCTCTCTTTCTAGCGAGTGCCAATGAGGAATTGATTTCCCATTTTCATGTATTTTTTTCGTTTCGTATGATGCCTTTATCTCGGCACTCATGTAGTTGAAGCAAATTATCTTCTATCCATCACTATAATTCTATTTGCTCCAAGATTAAAATTAATTTTTTAATTAATTCATTATCTCAACCATAAATTGAGCAGTCGCTTGCTTTGGAAGTCAGAGCCGCAATCCAGACCTCTCACGCGTAACTTCGGAGGCGATTGAGCCTCTTTAGTGCTCAAGTCAAATTGAAACATTAGTTCTGTCTTATAAACAGGTACCGGTTGTGAAGTTTTGCGTGTCCAAAGACACAAGTCTTAGTTGGAAGATGCCAAGCCCATTTTATACTGAAAGAGTTGAAAGAGTAACGTTGATTTGTTTTAAAACAGAGATTTAACCCAACCCAAACAAACACATTCGCATACGCTCAATCTGCGCTTTGTAATCATAATTGTTTGTAAAGAATTAGAAGGGCGTTTTTATACTTATACATTTTATCGCACTATCAGTCTGCTAATTGATCATTTGTCTTTTAAATCGGTTGACTGAGCAATGCAAAAGAAAACACATGATCCTTACATCTGTCTTAGTGTTGTCTGGGCGTTGTATTTGACAGGGTGAATTAATAATCGTTACCCCCATTCCTTAATGACATACATTTAAACGCGACTGTAAAAATTCTCTGCATCAAACATCTAGCTTTCCAGGTGAAAGCAGAAACAAAGTTAATTACGTTGCTAACATACTGGTCTATCTTAATGTCAGTCGATTTGAGAAGAGCAAAATAGCAGCCTGCTTGTTAAAATGCATAAATTGCATAAATCTGAATGATAGGAGTTTGACGTAGCAATGCTCTTGAATCTGTTTATAGATAAAGCCCTAATGATTTGGTTCTATGTTAGTTTATCTCTGAGGCAGATTATTGTGTTATCAATGTGACGAGATGAATCATATTTTTTTCATATTCCCAATCATCTGGCTCTGAACTCACTGTCCTGGCTAAGCAGAGTGTTGAATTATTATAATCCATGGAGGTATCCGAGGCTGCATAATGCTGTATCGCACTGGACCAAAACTAAAGTTGGGTTATCACTCGCAGTATTCGAGAGAGACGAGCTAGCGTGTCATACATCTACAGAAGCTGGTGAGACCAACAGAACGACCCCTGTGATGGTTAACGTGACGCACACAAAACAGGTGAGAAGCAGACGGTCTGTGATCTGGGCGACCTGCTGCCACTCTAGCTTGATGCCCTCTCTCTTGTCCTTCTCAGCCAGGCGGATGTCGTTCTGCTCTATCGTCTGGTACACTCGCTGCAGCACCCGCGAGAAGTACGCCTCAAAAGCCTGTTGCTGTTGCTGAAGCTGCAACAACTGTTGCTGCTGCTGATGAAGCTGGGGAAGCGGCAGCGGGTTTTGTTCCTGGTCCTTTTGGCGCCGCGGATTTTGCGACGACGATTGGTGTCTAGTTTGCCTCAAGTCGGCGGAAGACAGCTCGGCGCCTAACGAGGCGGTAGAAGAGGAGGAAGAGTGCGGGGCGCTTGTGTTATTGGCTGCCACTGCAACGTTGGGAGAGGTGAAACCAGCGAAAGATCTGCGAAAGCCTGGTACGCCCAGGGGCCTGGGAAGCGAGCCGTTCACCTGATGGTCACACTCCAGGAGAGGAGGGATCTCTACTCTGTTAGCGTGAGACATCTCGTGAGGCTGTTTCAGTTCCTGGAGAAAACAAGCAACACATAGATTTGCCCATTTTTCATTTCTTTATTCATTATCCTCTTAATTTCGTCAACATGTTTTACGTTTTGTCACAAGCATAACACCAAAACATTTAAAAATGGCAAGACTTAAGCTTTTAGCGTTTCACTCTTTTGCATCAGCAAAAAATTTTATTCTGAAGGACTGTTCTGGTTTTTATATAATTAATTCAAAATTTCACCTATTAAACATTTTAGAAGATGGGTAATTAAAAAAACCTTTTCCAAACATTATTTGACTATATTGTAATTTTGATTCTCAGAACCACAGAAATAAATCCCCCTAAATCGTACTTGAAATATAAAACTCTTTCAAATGAAATATAGAATTAAAAACAAACACTAATAAAACGAAATATAGAATTAAAAACAAACACTAAGGATGCACACATTTATTTACTGAGGTAATGTAAATGTGCACGCTTTTTAACACAGAAGAAAATCATTTTTTAGACATAGTAAAAATCCTCAACGCTTTATTCAACAAATTTCATGTTCAATTTTTAGCCTGAGTTCTACAGAGGCTGTCAGATTCAGACTTTTGAAATATGCCTTTCCAACCTCA
>BMAT01007428.1:54583-64651 GCA_019649035.1 Elysia marginata
GTCAAACGTTACAACTTAAGAGGAAGATGGAAAGTTCTAGGTCAAACGATAGAACTTAAGAGGAAGATGGAAAGTTCTAGGTCAAACGTTACAACTTAAGAGGTAGATGGAAAGTTCTAGGTCAAACGTTACAACTTAAGAGGTAGATGGGGAGTTCGAGGTCGAACTTACATTTAGGGAATAATTATTTTGTCATGCAAATGATTGTTTAAAGTGAAGAAGACACTTCAAAAGTATTGGAACTTCTTTCTTTGAGAAAATTGACATCCCATTCAAAACCAATTTAAAAAAAAAGATAAATAAAGTTTATTATTATTATTATTATTATTATTATTATTATTATTATTATTATTATTATTATTATCATCATTTTTATTATTATTGTCATTATTTTTATTATTGAGACCTTGAAACCTGACCTACTTGTTGATATATGTGTCGATTGTTGAAATGGATTATTCCAACTGACTTCTTCTCGGAATAGTTAGCCTCTCAGAAATAAATGCTGCGCTTTACAATGATAGCGTCGGAAAAATTTACTAAATATTAAGTAAAATGCATCGGGTTTTTTTTAGCTTTTTTCAAGTGTAAAGAGCATAAAAAACTTTAAAAATCCCGGAGAGCACCTTTGATATGAATATGTATTAGTTCCACTATTGCTCTGGCGGTGGAACATTTTTTTACACTAGACCTAGATCTATATCTGTAGATTTAAGTCTTCTAGTTCAACTGTTTCCTCACTGAAGGAACAAGTCGAAACTGCAGTATCTAGACTGGATCACAAAAGTAGCCTATTTTTTACATTAACTTTAAGAAAATTAAGCCCTGCTTTCCAGCACAGAACATTTGCCTGGAGAAAAACAAAGATGCCTTTAAAAATTTCGGGTCCGGGGAGAAGAGAGCCGAACGAAAAACCAAAGGAGCAAGTACATTAAAAAAAATCTATACGTTAAACAAAAATGTTCTGGACCATTGGTCTATTTACGTTTAAAAAGAAGCGTAAATTATAGAGCTATATCTGAAAAGTAGGCCTGTCATTAGGTCTATTAAGAGATAAACAAGAATCGTGCGGACTTGAAATCTCTGAGTAGATATCTTTGGGTCAAAAACTAGTAATAAAAACGGTCGATGTTTCTTAATTGGTCGTTCATATATAAATTAAAAATACTGGAACGGCTCAGCTTGCTTTTTTCTTCCTGTAGCAAAATATTTAAAGATATACATCTACCTACTACTTTTTCATGCACTGGAAGCACGAGTTTTATGTATTTTTCATATAATATCAAACTACATCTTGATCTAGGTGGACAAATAGCATTGATCCTGTCGTGCCCCCGCAGGATCTCAAAACAACCTTTCAATTACGATCTCAAAAAGAAAATAATTGGAAAAATAACAGTGTTTAGAGCAGTAGGCAGTACCTTTTGGTTCTTCAAGCTCTATCGTGACTTTCATTTCCGGCCTCTCAACTTAGACACTTTAATGGAATTCCGGACACCAGGGCTTCTCCCCATCTCCGTCTTCCCAGTCTTCTTCTTCTTTTTCTTCTTCTTCTTCTTCTTCTTCTTCTTCTTCTTCTTCTTCTTCTTCTTCTTCTTCTTCTTCTTATCCTTCTCCTTCTTCTTCTCTTTAGAAATGTCTGTGAGCCCGAGTGGGTTTTCGGACACTCTTTAGCCTTTTCCTTTCTTTTTTTACGACTTCTATCTTGATTTCGGCGCCAGTTTTTGTTAATTCTTTGAGCAAGTAAATTTAATTGGAGCTAAACGACTCTTAATCTATACAGTGCAATATATTATTTCCTCAACCCTTACCCCGTGCCTCTCTCCATCCCACTTTTTTTATTTTTCATCCGTTTCTTTTCATTGGCTCAGATTTTACCTCTCTTCTTTCTCTCTAAGTAGGGTCATTTTATTTGAGCCCAATTTGTTTCATCTTTCAGAGCTTGTCCTTTTTTAACACAAGTTTTTCGTTTTCGAAAAACGGGATTTGAACCTCTCTTTTTATATATCTTTTCCCCCGATAACGAATTGTGTTGTTCATTAAGCTAAAGAAGATAGGCTGTGTCTTATCTTTTATCAAGACACTCAAAGACACTCTCTTGGTCTATTCCCTCACTTTTCTATCTATATCTACCAGCTGAAAAATTTCATTCGCTATCCTGGTTGAAAAACGCCGTAAGGGCAGTTGGGTCCCCTTCATTAATTTTGTCTGTGATCCTGTAATAAGTGAGTTGTTATTTTCAATGAAGCTTGTTACCCTCGTGTCATTCTAAGATTAAAAAAGGAAAGGAAAGACATTCAATATAATGTATAATATTTATGACATTGTGTGTAATTTTTTGCCAGCTTCTAGTACTACAAGAGATTTTAATGGGCCTGCATTTTCAATAAAAAGGACTTAATAACTCTGATTTTAATTTTGAACATTGCCTAGGGTCAAAGACGTAAAATGCTGTTAAATCTTAGCGTGCAGAATGAAAAAAAATGAACTAATTATACCTTTGAAATAAAAAAAGATGAAGGCAATGAATAGCCCTTTGAAAATGAATATAAAAAGAGAAGTTAAGTAAAATAAAACCGAAAGAATAGTCGCAATCACGACATCCCGCAACTCTAACAATATTTTTGAAAAGTTCAAAACATTACAGATCACAAAGTCATAGGTTTGGCTGTGTTATTCGACTATGTATTCTTCCACTTCTCAATAATCTCCAGACATGTTTTGCAAGAATGGAAACAGGACCTGTGAAGAGTGAACAAAATGTGTTTGTAAGAGAACTGAATTCAATTAAAACCGAACATGCGAGAGGTCAAAATGACAAAAAATGTTAGGTACCCAAGAGGTGCCATGCTGGTCATATCTATTTGAAGTTAAAAAAAGGGCAATAGAAAAACAGAGAAAAAACTGAGCTTCTACTAAGGAAGTTAATTCAAACTTAAAAGCCTGCGTAAGAACGAACAGATAGAGTTCGATCGTCAGACACCCAAAATCTATCTATCTATCTATCTACCTATCTATTTATCTATCTATCTATCTATCTCTTCATCTATGTATATTCTTGCGCGAATCTTAGACTTTCGTGCACGTCATATACTATCAAATATAGTGAATTTGTCCATGTAATTTTGAAACAGCGCTGGTGAACTATATCAAATGAATTGTTCGGAAACGCACCAACTTCCACGCCACCCACTACTCTTTAACGATTCTCTGCATTGATGACACCGCTAACGTTCATGTTTCATTTGCACCACTTCCAACTTCCAAGGGTCAACAGAAGAAAAAACTAAGGCAGCAACCTTGAAGCAGTAATATCAGAAGGACACATTTGAAAGATCGACCTCGATTTGATGAATGCGAGTAGACAAGATTAACAAGCTATCATTCAAGCCGCGTTTTCTGAACAAGAAATTGTAATACACGATTTGTTTTCACCACAGTCTACGCTGCTTTAACATTAGGAAGATACACGTTAAAACTCAACCTGTATTTGATATAAAACCAAAGGAAATGAAAATCACTGTGAAATAAACTTGAGCTGAAAACAAGACATCACATTTTAATGAAACTACGAGAAGCAAAAGAGTCTTTCTAGATTTTTACTGTATTCTAGAAATAACCAAGTTACAAAAAAAATTAAACTTTTAAGAATAGATCATAAATAGATGTTATAGTAGCAGTAACAAAAAGAACAACAACAGCAGCAGCAGCAGCAGCAGCAGCAGTAGTAGTAGTAGTAGTAGTAGTAGTAGTAGTAGTAGAAGTAGTTTTCTCAATTATAACGAAATGGACCTCCTACGCTTGTTGTCGTGTCCTTGAGCATTAATACTGCAGCCATAGTTCGCAAGAAAACGACTAATTCGCTAAAAATAGAATGTCGAATGAAGAAAACAAACGTCAAATGCTAGTCAACCATGCGTTTCACTTCCATAATACAACCTATTATGACACCAACTTCAATTGGAAAAGGTAATGAATAATCAATGGTAAGTTTCTTAAAGACACGTGCTTTATGTCGTCAGTTAAACTATTCCCTTGATGCCTTTACATGATTCTTAAGAAAAGTCATCTTATAAATTTGTAAATGTACATATAATAAATATCAGCGGTGGTCTTTTAGCATCAGTGAAGTCTCAAAGCATTGACTATTTCTGTTAAGCTAATACACGCTAGACGAATGGCAATACAGCAGGTTAATGAGGAAAAATATTTCATAACTGACCTAAAATGGCTTGAGCACAACAGATTATTGTTCCATCGAGAGCACAGCTTTCTCTTCCGGTAAACTGAACGATTTGGAGTTCCCTCATGACAGGGCAACTGTCTTCTCAAGGTTAATGTACTGAAGTTTGTCTTATAGCTCCGTGCATAGCAAACCACAATGTCCGCGATAAGTGCATAGTAAACAGTAAATAATTAAGGGTAGGGGCGCGTGTATTAATGCACTTGAAGAGATGCAAAGGGATTAATAGAGACATAGATAATGCGTTACGCATTTGTCAACTTCATTAGTCCATTTGCAAGAAGAGAGAGATTCTAAATAGCGCAGAAACATAGAATGATGAAATTTGTATGCATGTGTTTACTTAGAAAATATCCTTAAATTTATAGGTGTTCTTATATTTTTACCGTGTTAATTTGAAAATTTGTCAAGTCTTAAATGTCCGTTTTGTACCGTAAAATGTGATATCTTCACGGCGTTTCGTATTCCTGTTATTCGGGATATGATTTTTACCACCTTTCCGATAAAATAATGTTTGCAGACATTACAGCTATGAATATCATGAACTGTTTATGCTTTAGTTTTATGAACATGAAAGTTTCTTCTTGTTTATCGCAGAGCTCTAAGCTTTCAAATAAACAGCGTTGACAGAATGGTGCTAGACCCAATTTAGAAAGGTAAAACCTGCTTGGGAAAGAGCGGCGTTTGGTTTGACATTATATCAGCCTTAATTAACATTTCTTCACGTTTGAAAGTTACTTGTATTTGTACCACACGTCAGAAACACCGGCTGTAGGCGGAACCCATGGGGTGTTGAACTATAAAGTAGCTAGATGGTGGCTAAAATAGAATGAAACTTTTAAACATGCAACGGATTGGTGAGTGTATGTGGTGAGGCAAAAAAGGTGCAAATACAAAAAAATGCGACCTAAACTTAAAGCATATCAATGAAAATTCTGTCTTGTCAAATTGACATAAAACGTAACACCATGAAAAAGATCAAGGCTTTCAAAGGGCCAAATTTCTCACTCTCTCTTTCTTCCACTTCCTATTTTTATCTGTCTCTATGTCTCTTTCTCTTATTGTTTTTTTTTATCTTGAAGCAACAAAAACAAAAAACATGCATTCCTGAACATAATTTTACTTCTTGCATTTTCCTATCCACTCTTTGCCTTTACGTTACAATGTGATGGAAACTTAAGTTTCAAAGTGATCCAACAAAATGTATCAGCCTCAGTTACTCGCTTCTAAAGCATTACAGCTTGTATAGAGAGCTAACTCAAACGAATGCTAGAAACACCGAATACAGCAGCTATTTTCCCCAGAATGTTGTATAGCCTAAAAGCACTGCGGTGCACTCAATTCAGTGCAAATAGTTCATCATCTCAGGAAGGTTACCTTAGACACGCTATTTTAGCAAAGGTTAGAGCTTTTTGAGCATCCGCGCAAAGCGATAAATGTGCGATTTATATTGTTATGAATAGTTACCTATCAAGATCAGAAAACTTGGCACGCACTGAAATTTCAAAGGTAGTTTTTTTAGTCACTGGAACATTATACCTCATTACACAGCATCCAATTTAATTATCTACTTCCTAAGAATTGACAAGGTATATTTGATTCAAAAGTTTTTACAATGAATACCCATTTTGCAACGAAAGCATTCTTTTGGATGCATCATGTTTCCCTTTAACACGTCACTTTAAAAAGGAAAAAAATCATGTGTTGTAAAAGATTTTTCAAATCCGTTTATAAAAAATAATTTTAGAACCCTAAAGAGTGCCACTTCACTTAGGCAGACACTCTCAAAAAACATGGATTGATATACAACTCAATGCTTCTGAATCAACTTGCCATACATATAAAGAAAGACTAGTTGCTCTTTATCTACTAAGTTAGCAATTTAGCTGGATTTCCAAAAGCAACATTCTCTTTATGTTTTTTTTTAAATTTTGGTTGCTTGTGCTTTTTAGTCCGTTCACAAAAAGTTTTAAGATTTGACAACACTCTAAAATACCGCAGTGATGAGACCTACAATTTTAATCAAAGGACTGGTGGCACTTGTATCTCAAACTTCAATACTCTAAGTTAACTCCTTTAATTTTGCAAGCCACTGTCAATACCAAAGCCTACCACCTTTTCATTTGCATAAGTTTTATTTTTAGACAACTATTTTTACAAAGTATGAAATGTCGAGAGGGTTAAGCTTGTGTGGTATAGAGACGAGACTCAGGGGGTATAGAAACGAGACTCAGGGGGTATAGAGACGAGACTCAGGAGGGGGAGGGGGGCACATACTTCAATGGAAAATGTTGTACTTCTCGTCCTCCTCCCTTCTTTATTGCTCGACTTTTCAAAATACACCAACTTTTATTTTGAAACGCAAAAAGCACTGAGTCGTCTTTAGACAGCTTCAAGATAAAAATAAAATCCAAACAAATAAAGTCTCACAGTTCAATAATGAAATTTGAAGTTATGATTATAGGTATGTTCTACCGTCGCACTGGCAACAGCCCAGCAGCGCGTCATCCATTGGTGAAAAGCTGATCACGTGCGAATCGAATGAACCTCTCTCGCTGTGACGCCCCAAAGAGTCGGTCCAGTGTGGCAAGAGCCGACAAGTCGCTGGCCTCTCGCCTTGCCACATTAATCACATCCGGTTGAACGCCTCGATTGAGACTGCGCCCTCCTTTCGCAAGTGTTTCGTGAGTCGCTTGAGCAAAACGAAGGCACCAAATAGAGCCGTGATGAGGTTGGTACTTATGGTTGTCAGCTTGGTGAATGTCCTGATTTGATGAAAGACTTACTGCAGCTAAAGAAACATCATGGGATTGGGGTTTTAAACGACAGTGATAACCGCGATGGTGATTGCGATAACATTGATGATGATTAATGTCAACACAAACTTTTGGCACCTTCTTTTTCTCCTCCTCCTTCTCCCATTCTTGTTCTTCTTGTTCTTGTTTTTCTTCTATTTGTTGTTTTGTTGTTGTTGTTGTTCTTCTTCTTATCCTTCTTACGGCTTTTCATATTCATAACATGCTAAATTTAAATCGGTAAAACCAACGAAACCTAAAAAATACATTTATAATCTTGAAGCAGGGTTCATAAAATTCATTGAACTATGAATTGCTTCATGACATAAAATCAATTTCTTTCCCATCTATCATGGGACTGTTTAAAATTGAGAGATAAAGAGCATTCATTATTGTCATTCGCTATAATTAGCTTGTACAATTGTTAAGTGTAAAAGATATTCTTGGTCAGATTACGGTTTGTAGAAATTACTTTTGTCAAGAAGCCAAATGGGGCATAGAGGTGAAATAGTAAGGCATATAACTTATTTTATTTGTGAACCTGCTTCTATTGTAATTTCAAACTGAGTTGTGATATCGTAAGCTTTTTACGAAACTCGCAGCGTCACCTAGTAGGTCTCAGGATAAAGTGAAAAACTTCGTTTGTATCCCATACAATGAAACCCATCGTTCATTTTAATCACAAAGCAAACGGACGCAAAACAGCCAACACTTTTTTCCCTTCAGATAACCTAACGGACCGGTCTGAGTTTGTTTTCCTGCTCGAAAGGTCTCCGGTATTTGTTGTGTGTGGCAGATCGATAAAGTCTTTAATCTGGTCGGGTTGAGCGTCTTTTTGGGTTAGCCTCGTCCAATGGTGGTGTTATTTCGCTATCTCGACTAATTCCAGTCGTTTTGACGCCGCCAAGAGAGTTTCCATTATGAGTTTTTCAAACTGGGTAAGGAGGAAGTTTCTGTTTTGTCCCAAATTTTGTGTGATATTGAATAGGAAAAAGCCTGTTGACTCACAAAGATGCATCGACCATTCTCGGTTTCCAAAGAAAAACTATAGGTGTCGACACGATGTCCTCATCTATTGTGTACAACGTGTTAGCAAAACTAACATTTTCTCGGTTATCATATTGTTTTCTTGATTTCAAAACTTTTACTACTTTTCTATCTGCCCTAGTCACCCCTTCAGCAAGCGTCGCATATCTTTACCAATATCTAATCAACTAAAGCTTCTTCCACTCTCACATAAACGTCTGTTTCTCATGTTCCATCCACTGGTTTTTTTTACAAACTGTGAAAACTAATACTCGAATTCCTATAAACAATTTAAAACAATTTGAAATACGCATTCTCCATCTTATGACAATAGCAATCCAATATCAAGACATTCTTAACAAAAAAAATGCGTTAGATGGTTATGAGGATTTAGACATAAGAACAGTGGTCCCTTAAATAACTATAATAACCCCGAAAGCTTCATGAGCTGATTTTTACTCAATAAAGTTTTAAACACAAGCAAAATTTGAAGATATCATCACCAAGTCAAGTATGAAAGCCGAGCTCTCCACCGTTCATTTTACACTGCGGAACTAGAGTTTTCCCCCACTGCCTCGTAATTATGCAGGCCCTTGGATGCCGTCCATCTCAACCACAGCATCGGTGGGGAACTTCTCAATTTTACTTTAACCAATGGTTCTCACGACATTGAGCAGATCATTGATCGGTCAAGGCAATCTTATCCCAATGAGGTCTCCTAAAGGTTGCTCTCTCAATGCAGTCGATGGGACTCTCTGATTGGATTTGAAACCTAGGAGCCTCGCTTGTCTCAGTGATTAATTTGAAAAAATTGGTTAACTTTAAAAACATGCCGATCTAGTGTTTTTCATACCATATGTGATGGAACGGTGGCCGTATTTGCACACTTCACTGATGTATGGGGGGTTAAGCTCATCGGGACAAAATGGTTAAGATATTTTATTAACTAGAAACTGTCGATGTCTCTGCCTATTTCATTGCCTAAGAAATTGCTAACCTATCTAGCTAGCTATCTAGCTATCGACCTGTTTGTCTGTGTACCAGCTCAACTTTTTTAAACCCTATCAACCAGATTCTATAATTTTTTTTAAAAACTCTTTTTCATGTAAAATGACATGATTCTGTAGTTATGTGTGTATAAAAGTGGTTAAAACTACGTCGCCGCCTTTACTACCTCGCCGTCTTTTCCTATAACTTCAAAATTTAAAAGCATAACGCGAAATTTTTTTAATTCGCCAGACTCTCTCTACAAATCCTATATATTTTAAGCTTTTTTGGCCAAAAAATTCTAATGTCTTCAATTTACGGCTCTTATACGGAAATTCTGCAAATGCTTTTAGCCTGCTGTATTGGCGACTATCTAAAAACTGAAAAAAAAATTTTTATACGAGCTTTAGAAAGCCAAAATCGCACAAGCTTTAAGTCCTTTAGATTAGATCTAAGAACTTCCTCTTTCTCCTAGACTTGTGAACTTCATTTGCAACCACGCATCGAGTTTAATCACTACCACGATTGTATTAGTTTTTAAATAAGATGGGGTTACTAGCCCTTGTAGGCCTATTTCAGATGTTTGTACAGGAGGTTCGAGTTATGAGGTATAAGATATAATTTAGTTACTTTGATCGTTAAATAATTCAAACAAGTTTTTTTCACATTCTCAACTAGTTTAATTTTCCCTTACATCTCAATTCTAATGAAATGTAAACAAGGGTAGCTGCTTATGTTGGTTTCATCGACACGACCTTTCCATCTCGAATAAACAGCTTTAGAAAGAAGTAATGAATACAAAGTTTTTATTAGTGGCCAAACATCTTGACCTTAGTTATTGAACAGATGAAAAACTAAAAGCTTTAAATTATAAAAAAGTGAGATCGTGCAAAATCATATTGAGTAAAAAATGAAGATTCTTTTTGCAAAAGCACTTGCTTCAGGTCATAGTGGGTATTTAACAAATCTTTAGATACACTTTTTTCAAATGCAACATTTTCAGGAAATTTCTCAGGC
>BMAT01007428.1:72439-84744 GCA_019649035.1 Elysia marginata
GAAGAAGAAGAAGAAAAAGAAAAAAGAAGTAGAAGAAGAAGAAGGAGCTTTCTGATAAAAACAGATTTCTTTAAAACGTCTTATTCTTTCCTATTGTGGCTTAAAATTATCAATATTGGCCAGAAAAAGTAACTAACCCGTACATAAGTTTTTATCATAGAGGCTGTTTTTTTTAAACCATTCGATCCCTGATAGTTACAAAGAGCATCAAAGATTATTCGCAAGCTTCTCTGCAGGGTTGACCTCCACAACATACATGTCTACTGCACTCTACTGTCTGCTAAACCAGGTTTGTCACATACACAGATCAAATCAGTGCAAATGACCGCTGCTGTGGAAACTGTCGATTCTGTGACGAGTGCAGGATGAAAATGTGTTTTGTTCTGCAGCTTGGCAAGAGTGTTATCTTCTCCCAGTGAAAAAAGCAAAGTTAAAAATCATTTTGAGCCTAAATACAACAGTTTAATTTTGTTGACATAATTTGACACCTTTGACAGGTGAAAAAAAGTAAAATAAAACCCCACATAACAGGAATATGGAACAATTTTACTACCACCGTAGTGTTATCACAGCTATCACAGATAAACCGGACTACACTATCCTATGAAATTTTTCTACATCAGGCTTAAAAAATCCAACTATATCGATCAGAGAAATAGATAGATTGAAAAAAACTACAAAAAAGACAACAATGTCGCATCAACTCAGCATCTGCAGAGTTTTCGAAATACTGTAATTAGATCCAATTTGTAGCGGGCTTCAGCCGTATAATTACGCAATTTAAACATAGAAATGACTGTTCAAAAGTTTTTCTCGTGATTTTTTTTTTTGCATTCTCAGGTTGTTAGGGACAAAGTCCCATCTCGTCCAAGTCGCCCTGAACATTGCTATTTAAACTTCGGTAACGTTTGGGGTTAGCGGTGGGTCGATGGGTAGCGCAGTCAACCACTATTCTAAAGGGCTTACGTTTAATCCTCAGCCCGGCAAGTTTTTATTCGCCTTCGCTGCCCACCCAGCACTAATTGGGTAGTTAAGTGTGTTAATTAAGACTTGGTAAAAGTTAGAACAGCGAGGGAAGCCTAAAAAACGACAGCAGTCACACAAAACATCCATAGGAAATGTTCACTTTTAGGATAAGTTAATCACTGATTATAGCTCCTTCTTTATCAGTTATGTTATGCCTTATTAAAGAAAGTACTGACCTTTCCATATCCGCAGCAGTTTTGCAACCAAAAGCTAGGCGTAATAGCACATATTTTCTACTTGATGAACTCCTGACCTTAACCACTTAAAAATCAATAAATTCGCTGAAAAGTTTTAGACCAAACCAAATTTTTCTGCATATTACACGCCAGAACCTTTAAACGTAAATAATGTTTATAGATTTTATCACAAAATGTTATTTGCCAGCAGACGTTGTCTAACGTATAATGTCAATGTTCTATGGCCGCCAACACTCTTTTTGTGCACTCAGAGAAAAAGCAAGGCAACCGATAATAAGTCTAAATGTGTGTGGGTGACCAAAACGTGGTCAAAGTATAGGTCTAGCAATAACAGGCTTTTTGCTTTAACCCCAATTGAAAACCTTTTGACCAATGTATTGACACAACTACTATACGACTAACGCAGATGAAAGTCTGTCATAGACAATTTTCATTTCTTTATATCTATACCATCTTACTAACTCGCCTCTCTTTTAAAGATTTACGAAGTGAACGTTATTATTTTTCTTTTCAGTATATGATATTATTGGATTCTATTTTTACATCCATCGCACATTTTAATGTCCAAGCAACCCACTGACCCATAAACATAGATAATTAGGATAACTTGGACTAAATTAAATATAAACTAGGTCAACCAGTGGGCGTGAGTGCGTATGTGTGTTGGTAAAAATCAGAATCGTCAATTTGCCCAAACTTATAAAAAAGCTAGAAAATTAAATCGGTAGTGAACGAAAAGTGTAAATCCCCAAAATTGAGGATCTTCTGCGACGTCTATCCCAGTCTCTGGGGGCCGCAAGGCGTGGCTGGCTGCCTGCGATAGGATGTGTTAAGAGAGTCAGTCAACAGCCAGAGACCTGGGCAAACGTCTCGGGGACGGAAGCACTAATTGTCTGATGCGGGCAAAGATGAGACGATAATTTCTACGCCTTCAGGGTGAGAAAGTAGTCATGAATGAGACAGTTTTTCTGATGATGATTTCTTTTTCTTTTGCGCATGTGATCTTGAACAAGAAGTTTCGTGTTTGAAATTCAAAGTAAAAATTTCAGTTCAGTCTAGAGCAAAGGTCCATAAATGCGAATATTGTGATTATGCTGAGATTACATTGAATCAGATAAATCTTGAAGCGCAATGACAAAATTAGTATTAAAATGTTGACAACAAAAAGAAATGCTAATTTATGACAATGGAAAAAAAACAATCATACTTAATTACATAACGGCTACGCTAGTTAATTTCATGGGCGTGTTTAATTTTTTTGCGTCTGAGCGTCTATTGTGTCTGATGCCCCATCTTTCATAAACAAGAGGTTCAAGTAAGCGATATAGCTTCATGCTGGTATTCTGAAAGACACCATTGTTACATGTTTTTCTGGCATTTAGTTTGGATAGGTCAATATTTCAGAAGCGTAACACGTCCCTTCATTCTCTATTTGTATAAATAAAGGCAATTAGGCTTGCTTTCATGAGTTTTTAAAAATGAATGATTGATAGATAGTTTGTTGTGTGCCTTTGTTCGTAGTATAGAGTCCTGGATGTATGCAACTTTCTTCCTGACATTCTAACAACCATCTGCGGTAATGGTGAGCATTAACACCAAACGCCACCCATGCGAAACTTCGGTTTGTGACAAATCAAGTCGACAACGCCTTGGCACGAGCATTAAGCTTGGAAAAAACAGCCACACACTTAAAATACATGTATGAAGAGTTTAGCCTACATCTTTGTATGATTCGTAGCTTTGTTTAGTGGGCTTTTCTTTGTACAAAAAGTTTAAATCATGGTGTGTGGGGAAACGATTTTTATTTCCTAATTTGACGTTGATAATTTGAGCAATTCCATGTTCCTGGGTTCTAGGCTCTAAATGCTGCTTAAAAGATAGCAGAGCTTTTGCAACTCAAAACATTTTTTTTAAAGCTGCATATTCGTGATGTTTCTCTAATCATCAAACCTACGACTTCTTGCTCATATGTAAATTATTAATGAAACAAAATACGAAAGAATAAGACTGGTGATGATGAACTGAAGACAGAACCATTTTGTTATTATTATTAAAAGGAAATAAACCACAGCCTTTACATTGTAGATTGTTTTCTTCATCTTAAATATATTCCTCTTCAGAACTTATTAGAGCGACCTGTGTGGTTTTTTTTTTACGAGACAAGTGATTTCAAATCATGTGAAATACCGCCTGCTTTGCAACATATGGAAGTGATTAAAAATAGACCCGTTGTTCTCCAAGAAGCGTAACAATCGCAAGAACCAAATAAGTTGAACGTAAAGGCGTACTTCGATTAAAAAGTTCCGACTGATCGGTATTGCATGGGCTGAGTGTTTCCTTTACAATGTGTTTAGTATTTTCAAATAAAGGATTAAGTTTTAATAAATGGTGACTCCTTTGTTATCTGTAGTCTGAATCTTTCTGACACAACTAAATTATTCTATTTCGACTGTTTCTAATAATGTCTAAACAATAACTGCTTACAACCATGAAGCGAAGAATCTAGTTGCGTTTTCTTTATTGATTTTTTCATGTAATGCATTGTCCGCTTTTGCTTGCTTCATTTGCTCCAAATAATTTTCTAACAGTCAAAGAGGTTACCCAGGACACTTGGCGAGTGCGATAGGTTTAGGACATCAGCAATTGAAAATATTGCTACCCCCACCTTCTCTGTCTGTCTGTCTGTCTGTCTGTCTCTCTGTGCTTCTCTTGTAGTGTGTCTTTCTTTTGATTGCCTCTTTTCTCTCTCCCCTCCTCTCTCTATCTCATTTCACTCCATACTAATATAAAATTTGGAAACCTTATGAAGTAATGTATATTTAAAAAATAATATTTATTTGTGACGAAGGTTTCATAGCTTCGAATTATTGTACAGAAAAACGTAGATCAAAAGTCAAACACAACCTAATCTCTCCAACTGTTGCCCTCACTTTTCTGGTAATATTCCATTCGCACTTTAGTTCATTAGTTCAGCTTATATGTCTTAAGTATTATATTCTTTTAATTTTTGACTTTTTGTTTATTATTTATTCGTGTTTGTTTTTACTTTACTGGTTTTATTTTTAGGCGTTAGACTTTTAAATGTCAATCATTCTTTCTTTACTTAACTATATTTCAAATTACAAGAATGACAAAAAAGCATCGACAGTTTTCTCTATAACCGAGGGATTCAACGTACTGAAAACAGCGTTAACTTTTCTTACCATTTGGTAGTAGAATACTCATCGGACAGTAGATAACAGGAAGTCTTCAGAGAAGAAACCTCTCTCATAGCAAGTGTTTCAGTCCTTAAACTCCTGATGTTACTAGAGGTCCAAGTCACATTTAGATCATGACTCCCAGATGCCTCCCTGCTACTCTTTTCTGTTTTTCCCTCTTGCCCGCTTTGAGTTTCGAACCCGGAAGTACAGATCACAAGTCCGGTCTTCAACAACTTCAAGTGATTGAAAGACTTTAAAGGTATGAAAGTAGCAGAGGAGAGAAGTAGGCTTGCCACATAGAGAGACATAGCTTATACCATGTCGCCCTACGCTCAGCCGGCTGAACTGTCTAGAATGAGAGCGTTTTTACTCGTTATGAAGCAACTGCTCATTTCTCCTGCTCCCAATCCAACTGGAACTGTTTTCTACTGTTTCGGCAAGTAGTTTAAGGCTTTGGTTCATTGGATGCCACTGATTCAATCTTGAAAAGCTCATTCTTATTTTTCGGAAAGGCAGATTAAGCCCCCTGTTTGAAATAGATGTCAACACGAGAGAAGATACACTGGTTAAATCGTCTCAGTTGGTAAATGCCATAGGTTGTACTAATTCAATCCAAAATCGGTCATTTTTATAAAATAAATTTCAACTTATGAAGAAAAGAATGTGCCAATAAATGTAGAGGAGATTATCTAAGCCAAATTTTACACATCTCAAAAAAACGTAAGGCGGAAGTACACACAAATAATTTACAGTCTCGCTCGCATCTCAACTTCTTTTGTTATATTATGTAGGATTTAGATTAGATTTAAATCTTGAATCCGTGTCTAAAAATATGACTTAGACTTATCTACTACTTTAAATAGGTTGAATTGAGAGCTAAATCAAGTAGACATATTGATCTAGAGACACAATTTAGTCTGAACCAGCCGAGGTTTTGGGCGCCATGTTTTCTTCCACTTTAGGCTCGCTCTGCGTGTCAAGTTTTCTTTCATTTTTTGAAGGCGAACAATTTTGAATTTCCCTCCTTAAAGTTACGTTTTGACGAGAATGCGCCAAAACTGGACAAGTATAATTACAACTTTTTAAAAGTTCTTTTGAACAGATAAAAGTCAGATAAATATATGCCAGAAAGACTACTCGTAGTCTTTGCTTGCTGTTTATAGTTAAATGATAGAAAATCAAATTCATATACAATGTAATCTTATCTTTAGTTTCAATCCGGAAATGTTTTACATCTCCATTGTGTTATGTATTTTATTCTGAAGAAGGCAGTAAAATAAAGCCGAAACGTAATGATGTATAAACTTAGGTTGTATTGTTTTTTTACTTGTTTCAAGGAGTGATAGGTTGTGAATCTGCTTTTTTATAACCTTTCACACACACACACACACTTACACCCAGAGACAGAAGAGAGATTTACGTAAAAGAGACGTGAGAGCGGGTAATTATATGGATAGAAATTACAGGTAAAATGTCATGGATGCATTAATCACCTTATCAAAATATGTCACATCTATTTATAAATATAATGCAGGGTAATGATAACGATGAACATGATAGGAATTACAGGTTTTCGTTGTATGAACGTGAGGTCTCACGTTTGTTATCTACTTGTCATGAAATTACCATGTCCAGGGTAACAGCAACACTATTTGTAAGTAGCCTAAATTAGATACGTAAAATAGTTTTGTACCTGGTTTATTTAATGATTTACCTTAGAAGTGAAAAGACGAGTTAAGAACTAGTCTAGAAAATGAATCAAATTACCATATTCTACTTCTTCTCTTCAAAACATCATTATCTTCCTTTGAATATTTTTTGTATATTTTAAAAAAATTATTTACATTATTTTAATTGAGACACCTTGATTAACTTATTTGTCAAATTTATCGTTATGCTTTTTGTAGGATGCTCGAGTTTGACAATGGTTCCTCGCCTAAATCCACCTACTGGTGTGAAATTGTACGTCAAAAAGTAATACAAAGAGCGTTTTATTTAAGCTGCGTAATATTTTTTCCTATCGTACCACACAAATGGGTGTGCAATATGCAAGGCAATAGGTGGAAAAAATGGTGTTTCCCAAGTTGTGACCTAGTTTTAGATCAGAATCATTATTGTCCAATCTGTTTCGTTTTTTTTTCATTCTTTCTAACATTCCTGATTGTAAAATGTGATAGATTTTCTTTGGGATGCCATCTCTCAAACAAAAAAATCGTATCAGCTATACCAGTGCCGCATAATCTCACAAAAATTTCTAGCAAACCACTCACCGATCAAATGATAGTTATGATTCACTTTTCAAGTTAATTTTAAGCCAAACTACATTTTGTTTGATTTATCGGTCGCTGGGAAAAAGGGACCACGTTTTCATAGTCACGCCAAAGCACGCGTATTCCACGGCAGAAGGAAAAGTTGCTTTTCTGGAAGTGCTGGTTGGAATACCTGGCCTGTAACATGGTATGATTGACCTTTGAAAGGTCAAACATAAAAGTCGATCAATCTTTTTAAGACGGTGAACAATGAGCGTGTGGGCGTATGTGTGTAAGTCGGCTATAACACTGTCAGAAATCAGTAATTTAGCTCTATCAATGTGGTTGTCAGAATCGATGGATCGGCGCAAGCGAAATCAAGATACCTGCATGGTTAAATCCTTTCTTTTTTGTTACAAACCTTTCGACACAATTCGGCCACAAAGTGTTATGATTGTGTCGAAAATGGTAAAATGAATGGAACGATAAGAAAAAATCCCGGTTGTTTTATTTTAGCTTAATGCTAATAACTGCTGAGTATATACTTTAATCTAACAGATCTATTTTCTATTCTCTACAGGTTGACATACTGAAACTGCGCAATGAGACTAGACCTTTTTTTAGCACTCCAATTTCCCTTTCAGACAATTTCTTGCTATCTTGGATTGTTTAATCAGCTTATCTAATAAAAAAAGGAGAAAAATTTACTTCAATCACTCTTTTACCCTTCCTGTACCTTTGGATGCCTTGAAGTAGTTCTGTCTACTAGTCTGGGTTTTTTTACCATCTCTCTTTCCTTCTCTCTCCTTCTCTCTCTCCCTCCTCTGTCCACGCTCCTTTTGCTGCCAGAAAGGTCAATTGAGAATAGAGAGCAATCTGGTTTTCTATAGATAAAACCAGCCCCGTTCAGTCTCCATCCCATTGATCTCTATACAATGGGACTGTAGCACGGTCTTCAGAACTCGTTAAATTCTTCTTCCACAAATCCCCTTCCTCTTTGTACTATAAACCAAAGCTTCCTCCAAGTTTTGGTGCTAATCTCAGTTTGCCTTCTTCTTTCTTTCTCCCATTCACTGTCTCATACCCTCTAAGTTGTCTTCAATTCGTCTTATAAGTGTAGATCATTTTTTCCACAACAAAGAAGTCATTTAAAGTAGATATTTATGCTACGTTTTTCTCTATATCTTTCTTCTTTTCTCGCCTCCGGTTTTAGTTCAGTCGTATTTTTTTCTAACTTAGCTTGAAGAGTTTATAAAACTTTTAAAATTTTCTTCTAAAACCTAAATTGACTCAAATAGGCCGTTGACACGGGAAAACATTCAATCATGCATTTAAGTAAAAAACGTGTATGTAATTACAGTATTATCGTATATCATTCATTAGTTAGATTGGCTGTTAGGCTACTTTAATATTTAACTCCCGAAAATCGCCACTTTTAGTCATATCAACTCGTACCTACACATTTTTAAAACTCATCGTTACGTCTTCTGCAACACTTTTAAATTTACTACTTCGGACGAGACTTTTGTAAATAAAGTTTGAAAGAAAACTATTATTGACATTCAATCAAACAACGCTCGGTATGGCTTTGCAAGATGTGAGTAGTTTTTTTTTGTTTTGTTTTGAACAGTTTATTGTCCAGATTTTGCATGAAACCTACAAATTTCAATAGCATGAGTAACAAGTTTTTAAGTTCTATCCCATCGTGAATTTGAATAGTTGTTACTATAGTACAAACAGCTGCCTCTGCGCTTCTGTCAATGTAAAATTTGCAGCCAAGTGCCTTTAACTTTGCTTTTTCTCACTGGGAGAAGATACCGCTCTTGCCAAGCTGCAGAACAAAACACATTTTCATCCTGCACTCGTCAGAGAATCGACAGTTTCCACAGCAGCGATCACTTGCACTGATTTGATCTGTGTGTGTGACAAACCTGGTTTAGCAGACAGTAGAGTGCAGTAGACATGTATGTTGTGGAGGTCAACCCTGCAGAGAAGCTTGTGAATAATCTTTGATGCTCTTTGTAACTATCAGGGATCCGAAGGTTTAAAAAAAAAAACGGCCTTCATGATAAAAGTTTATGCACGGTTTTGTTACTTTTTCAGGCCAATGTTGATAATTTAAGCCACAATAGGAAAGAATACGACTTTTTTAAAAAGTTTGTTTTTATCAGAAAGCTTCTTCTTCTTCTTCGTCTTCTACTTTTGTCAGCTGATATCTGGTTGACTTTGCATTTATAAAACCAAGCTTCAGAACAACCTTTTATTGTCTGTCGATTGTCCTGCCTGTGTCAATATAACCTAAATCAAAGCCAATTTTCCATGTATTGCTCCCATCTTCTAGTTGGCCTTCACCTTAATAATATAATTATATTTACCCAACGTTTCATAAAGCTTTAAATATCCATAGTACTTCAGCTTTAATTGTGTAGTCTAATGCAATAGCATTGTTGCTGTTAATCTAGTGTGTGTTTGGTATTTACTGAGATAGGAAATTTATATTACAACTAGGTAGCCCATCATTTAAATACGAGCTTTAAAAAGTTTCGATATAAAAGCTCAGCTACTCTTATTCAATGGATCGCGTGACATATCAAAAACAAAGTTTTCCTCAGTAATTAGAAATCAGGCAGTTCAGCTAATAAAAATGATGCCACAAGTCAAACCGTTTAGAGAAGATCAAATAAAAGATAAATTTCGCTGCAGAACTGCAGGACTGCAGATATTTGAGGTTATGATTTATAAAGAAAATGAAATTACTAAAGCCAGTTTTCTTTTTAACTCAATCAATGTAAACAATAACGTGCAAGGCAGCTCTCTATAAATTGTGCATTTCGGAAAAGCAATAAGTTTCAAACACACAAATGTCTTGCTTCTGCGAAGATGACCAACAATAAAAAAGCAACAAAAAGAAAACAAAAATAACAACAAAACGGCCAGATCCGTTACTACCATACCCACATTATTTACTTCCATTGAGAATATGTAACAAGTTGAAATTTCAACAAAGTGTGCATTTAACAATGTTTGAAATCACTGTTTGTTAAGTTTTATGAATGTAATCTGAACGAACAGATTGTTACTGTAGAAAGTCAAGCGTGTGTTAGATAACAAGGGCCGTATAAGTTTGTCTTTATCATCCTTACTGTTGACAGTCAATCGTATAGAGAAAAACGACTCAACGCTGTGTAAATTCATTACTGAGTTAAAGATTGTCGTCTTCAATTTTTATATTCTATTAAAAAACTATTGTTTTAAAACCTTTGGATTGCTCTCACTAAATAACTGAGAAAAAGCGTTGCTCGAAAGTCTAAGAAGGATGAAAAATTCTCAATAATCAAAGGACATTTTTTTTCGAGATGAGAATTTTTAAGATTAATTTTTTGTTTTGTCTAATTAGAACGAAATAATGTTCTTTGAAAACGCTATGGCTTAGAGAAGGCGTTTAAGCATCACTGGGCATTCTTAATAACACCTGTTAATGCCACCACAATTAATTCAGTTATTTTTTAAATAATTATTTTGCTCCTCGTAGCCCTTGTTGGCCCTTGCTTTTTAATGATTCTTGCTGGCGTTCTTATTTTACGTTTTTTCCTTTGTGTTTCTTTAATGTTGTGGTTGGTCGGGAGGAGGAGAGAGGTGAGGAGGGCATGGGTTCTTTGTGCAACTTGGTTTCTCATTTTTTAAGGCCATAACTAATTGCAAAAAATTAAACTGTACACTGTCTTTAATTTCCAGCATTCTATTCAGTGTTATAGCTTCTACTTTCCAAACTGTACTCTAGTAGTTCAACAAATACCGTGATAAAAATACAGGATGCTTAAACATTACGACTTTCCCTAGTGATAACAGAAGAATAAATTAATTGCAAAGCTAATCTTTTAGGTAGTCCATTAGTTTTTAATTTCCCAAACTGTTTCGAAAGTGAAAAGAAACCTTAAAGTATGGAATATGCTCGTACAAAGGAGCTAAAAAATCACCTGTTGGGAATTTTTTATACGCTTTTGCTCTTCATAAGATTGACTAAATTTGATCGTTATGCGTACCGTCATTTTGTATCAATTCTCTGAAAAAAGGCAAGAAGTTGAAGAGGAAGGAATGATGACAAGGCAAGTGAGTTCTATCTCAAATGGGAACGATAATAACTGGTAAGTAAATTAGGCCTGACAAAAAAAAAGGGGGGGGGGGGGGGAACTCTTATATCGATGAAAAAAAACGGCGTCGCCTGCATCATGTTTATAGGTTTAGAGGCGACTGATACAAATGATGTGAAACATCAAATGCAAACGTTTTAAACATATTAAGTTAACTTAGAATGATATTACTGGATTTCTAACCCAAAACTGAACACAAATTTTATCTTCAGAGCGCCTCTATCACATTGTTGCTTACACACTTCACTCAGAGTTTAAACCCAAAAATTAACTAAGACAATCAAGATATTTTGAACTTATTGATCAATATAACGGCAAAGCATACCAGCTGCAAGGTGCAAACTAAGTTAACTTTATCAAAGAAGAAAAGTAGGAACAAGTATATATACAAAAACATGTAAAAAGCTCTTAAATACCTACGTATCATAAGCTATGGTAAATCATTTCAGACGCTGGTAAATTTATGTCTAGTAGTAAGTTAATTCTTCCACAATATTTCTCTCAACCTTTTACCCGATTTTTATCAAATTTTGAGTTTTATTTTTTTACCGTACTCACTTTTCAGAGTTCATAGTAAAAAGGAAAACTCGAAGGAAAATACACGATTTCCTAACTTTATCACATTCTTTATGACATGTTTAAGCTATTTAAATTCAGAAAGGAAATTGAGTCTTCCATTTTTTGGTCCTATGACACCTTCGGTTCATACTACAAACCATCGAGGATGTCTTGAACCATTTGTTGTTCTTGGCATCCAATCCTCATGGCGCCCTAGCTAACCGAAGAGCGTTCTGAGATGGCTGATGGATGTGCCATTAAAACGGAATCTAAGAGGGTGCCTGCCCCCAGCCCCTTGAGCCATATTGTCGCATACAATTCTCCTCCTTTTCATCTGGAGAGCAAATATAATGCATTAACGCTTCACATTTTGCTCAAGTGCATGTTTCAACATTTTATGTAAAGAGCTGTCAAGAATTGATCTCCGAGATTTCGCTTCGTTGCAATCCCCTCTCAGACATAATTATTATTGGTTTCTAATACAGAAATTATAAAGAAAAAAAGGAAGTTATATGGTTATTGCTGTTGTGCCTCTGCAACTTCCTTGTCTATTTACCATGACCAATAGAGTTTTTTTCACCCACTCTGTCTCTTTACCTTTATTCCTTTCTATCATTTGTATTCTTTTCTATTTCTTGCCTGAATGATCTTTGTATTCTTCTAGTTCTACGCTAACTTTCCAAAATTATCTAAGGCGGCGGAATTCGCATCTGTGGTCATTGATTTGAAATGTATAATTATACAACTTCTATCTTTTTAGGTTTGGTCGATTTAAAAAAAACAAAAGAGCATAAGCTTTAACTTTTAAGCTTCATCTTGTTTTTAACCGCAATAGATCAACAAATGTGTAATCGTATAGCAACAAAAATACTATACAACTGAATTCCGTCAGAAAAGAATTACTGGAGACCTTTAGCACACGCA
>BMAT01007428.1:86038-100246 GCA_019649035.1 Elysia marginata
ACTACTACTACTACTATACTACTACTACTACTACTGTTACTACTACTATACTACTACTACTATTACTACTACTACTACTACTACTACTACTACTACTACTACTACTACTACTACTACTACTACTACTACTACTACCACTACCATTATTATTGTAACTATTTTTGTTATTATTAATATCATTACTATTATTTTTTTGTCATCATTTTTGCTTTCCTTACTACTGGTGTTGTTTTTGCTGTAGTTGTTGTTGTTTGTGTTGTTGTTGGAGGTGTTGGTATTGATATTATTTCTGTTATTGCCAATAACTTTGGTTATTGTATTTTTTATTTATAATTTTTAAATCCATCCTATTAAAATAGAACAGTTCAAAACATGTTCTGACAAAGTCACCATAGCTTGAGACATTGGCAAATATGTTGCCCACGCTTATGGGCAGTAATTAGAGGGATGTTTCTCCCCTTCCTTGTGATTTTTTGGAGCGGAGAAATAAAATTTGATAATTAACCCATGAACCAATTATGCACAGAGATGATTATATGTAAAGAACAAACTGAATTTTTCCAATAATCAACAAAGCAAATCGGGTCAAGTGTAACGAAAAAGGCATCGTGGAAAAAGCTGCACTTTCCCTTGATGAATGTCATGTAGAAATTCTTCAAAGTTATTAAGGATTGAATTGATCTACACTTCTAAAACCATCCATAAATCAATGAATGAAAAAAAATTTTTGCTTAGATCAGACGACATCTTATGTGCGGTGTTTTTTTAAGACAGGAGCTCATCAAAATTTTTTAAAACAATTAGTTATGCTAAAGTCATTCCAAGCTCCAAAGATTTTAGCTATGTTAGCAATAGTTTAGGAATCGTTGCTGACCATGAATGTTGTTGCTGATTGTAACAGTCACTATAGTCTTTCCTTTGTTCATAGGTTGCTCAATTCTTTGGTATGCTATTGAGAGGATTGTTAATTCCTTTACAAAAGGCCACAATGTCTTTTCAGTAAATCAATTACTCTACTCCTTGATAAAAAAGTGACCTCAAGTGCAGTTGCCAATTGTCCTACATTGTTTCCTATTGATAAAAAACAACCCGTTTTTCGAATAAAAAAGGAATATAAAATGTAAGTTTTAGCCCCTGGCTAGTAAATCTCAATTGTAGGGAAAAGCACATTCTTCAATTGCATCGTACTCTCCATGTCAGGTATTTCGAGTAAGCATGTAATTGTTTAAATTACGAGTGTCTTAGATTGTATTTTGTATTCTAAGTATTATGCCCATAGGGTCCCACATTCAATATTCATCGATATAATAGCATTATCTATTTATGCAGTAGTGTGAGGAATGCCATTATGTAACAAAGCTTAAAAGTAGACTGATATAACCATTCAAATGAACAAATATGACTGTGGTAATGTATTGTCCTTTTCCCATCTCGGTCATGTCAGCTATCGCTCCAGAACATGATTTTATTTTTATCTTTATCACTTACAAATGTGAGTGAATGTAAGTATACTGTTGACTAGATCTAGTTATTTCACAGTAAAGAGAGCTAAAAAAAGAACTCTCGAGCCTTTTCATTTACTAAAAAAACAACAACAAACAAACAAAAAAACCAACCAACAAAACGAACGCCTCGATCTGAATGTGAGACATATTGTTGCCTACTAAGCATTTTGGAATCAAACCTAACATAAGTGTATTACGTTGGTTTAGTATCAAATCTAACGCGCGTGTTTTACTTGACGACCTATGTCACTCCCGCGGCGTTCGATTGTTTAGATAACACAGACATTTGTGCTTGTTAATGACCCTAAGGTAACGCTTGTCTATCGCCATGATTATATTCTTCTCTTCTTGGGGAAGATGAGCGTGTAGAGCTATTAGCCATCGTCAAGTCATCAGCTGTCTTATCTGTCGGCGTAGTCGGATACTGAGTGTTAGCCGCTGCACTTAGTGTATCATAAAACATGCAATTTGCCTTCATTTTCCTCTACCCTGACTGGCACGCATCATTCCAAGTGGCCGTGGTCCACAGATGTTGGCTAAATGTGAAAGCAATGAGGCTGGTGGTCTTCCTCTGTTTTGTTCAGCGTCCAAATTTCTTCGTGCATGACCAACACATTGCAGCTTTCTGCTGTTCACAGAGTTAAAAAGCGTGCGGGTGGCTCCTTTTGCATCGAGCAAACTTTCAGTATGTGCTTTTACCAGTCCATTTAATCGGTAGTATTCTGTTGCAGAACCACGTTTCGACTGCTTCTAAATTTCTAACGTCTGTTTTCATGAGTCTCAAAGGTAATTAAATTAACAAGATTGCTAGTACAAATGTTGTAGGAGTCTTTAATTAAAAACAATATTTTTTAAGTATCAAAATGTCACGTCTTTGGTTTTCCCTATCACACTTCATATGGTTGACATATTTTGACGCAAATCAAGCGTCCTTTCATAAGGTCAACAAAGCACGAGTGGACGTCTTTTGGTGGTTTGTTTTCTAATTAAAAAAAGATAAATGATAAAGGATGTCAGTTTAGTGCTGTGTATCAATAGCAAAAGCTGGGTTTGTCTATTGCTATGGAAAAGCATCGGCGAGCACTTGGAATGGTGGAGGCCGCGATACCGAATCGGGCGCTATGCTTACACATTTTGATTCGTTCTAAAGCCACTCACATTTCTGCACAAAATCTGTTTAGCAGAGTTCAACACATCCTTTGACGAATTAACACGGGCGTCAGTTATCATAACTAACAACAAACCGCAGTTTGAAATGGCCGCCTTTATTCTCCATAGCTTGCTCTAGAACAACATTAATTTATGAGATGAAATGAGTCGATGGGTTCTTTTTTAGGAATCATGTATTGATTAAGAGGGAGTATAGAAAACCGCTTTGAATTTATAATGGAATATCATACCTTTCCCAAGCCTCTATTTTTGCCTTGACAATGTCTAGACCAATGTGGCGTTGCAATGGAGCCGCTTGTCAACGCTGTGGGCGAACAAATTCCTTTTTGAACTTAGAGAGAGATGGCTTTTTAGGGCAATGCTGTAGGTGTACAATTTTTATTGCAGCATAGCATAATTTAAACTTTGGTGAAGGGGCTAGTTATTACTATGACCCTGCAGTTGTCATTAACTTTTACACTTCCACTTTAAAACAATATAAGCCCTATTCTTGCTGCTTCCAATCCCTATGGAATTGTCAAGTACTTTAATTTTTCCAAGGACTTTTGACCAGTCTCTATAGAGGGCTGAGGAATCCCACTGGGAGCATTGGCTATTTTATAAGATTTCTTTCATTTCAACTGCTTGATCGAAATGTATACCTCATGAAGTTGGGGGATCTGGTTCCATCTCTGTCCTAACTTTCTCTCAAATTCCTGTTTTTCACTATTCATTACAAATAACATATTATTGGTATTATGAAAAGGTAATTAGAAAAAAACAACAAAAGTTTTAAGTACCTGTCATCCTACGAACATAACTGTTGATTCAAGTTCCTGTCCTGTTTAACTTAAGTTTAAAAATGAAGAGACCGGTGCTGGTGGACACGATTAAAAAAAAAGAGTAACTCAAATTATAACACCAAGAAACGAGCTGTGTTTTGAAAACAGAAAACTGGCCATTTAAGCCAAATATATGTTCCACAATTAAACTTTACGTAGCTACCGTCAAATGTTTCATCCTCCAGAATTAGAGGCCAGATATTCGTTGTTACAAAACAAAGCATGTTGCAGCTCAGACATGGTTTTAACACTAGCCGGTCCCAAGCATTCAATCGCAATATTTTTGGCTTCTTCTCATAAAGAAACAAATGAAGCGTAAACGACCTTTGCTTCTCGTTTGTCTCTCTTTCATTACTCCCTTTTTGTCTTTTTACCTTTTTTTTCACCTATAGTCTTAGTTTTGCATGTATAAAATGGAACTTTTTGTTGATAGCAAAATAGAAAAAAAAAATAGCGACATCAACAAAAGGACTGCATATTTGCATCGTACTAAGCCTGAGTATCAAATTGCTGAAACAGTAAAAGAAAGACTTATTGCATTACCAAATTACAAATAAGCTCGTAATAACTAGCATGAGCAGAATCTCTTGACAAAAAACCACAGGAGTATACTACTCCATACTACTTCACACTGGTGATTTTATTATCGCAATAGCATAACTATATAAGAAATAGCCTTGAGCAAAGTTGCGTTGAGTAACAAAGCATAGCCTAGTGAAGACTGGGCTTGCTTTCTCCCGAATGTGAGAAAATTAATTAAGTCATACTACTGGCAAGCCACTGAAGAGTCTTCAACACAGAGTTAGATTGATCAGCGTAAGATATTGATCTGCTTCTTGTAAGTCTTCAAAAGACGCGATAAACCTCCCAGTTTAGGCTGAACTTGAGAACGATAATAAGCACCAAATTAGTTGACAAAAACATTACAGACTCATTTATAATTATATTTTTTTTAAGTTAGTCATATTTTCAATAGCACGCGCCCTAACTCTCTGAAAAAAGAGTGAAAACAAATTATCTCAGGACAAATTATTTCCAATCCGGTGGAAATACTATGGTTCCAACTTGTGTTTTATTTTATCTATCCTACAATTTCAAGTCTTCTGTATTTCAAATATCTAATGCTGTCAGCTTATTTTGCATGAACATTTCCTCTCAATCCATAAACTAGTGCTCTTTATTGTTTTTAATTACTTCTACACTCACTCGTTTTTTAACCATCGGATTAAATATGTTTTCACCGTCTTGGATTGTTATGAATACATTATGTAGTACAATACAATACACAATACACAATACACTTTAAATAGCAACAAATATTCACTTGGTTATGAAACCGAGAATGATAACGGAGAAAATTGCTATGAACAAGGGGGACACGCAAAGTTATAGAAGGAAGGGGTAAAGAGCGAGAGAGATAGATAGATAGATAGACATATATATATATATATATATATATATATATATATATATATAGAGAGAGAGAGAGAGAGAGAGAGAGGGAGAGAGAGAGAGAATAGAGAAATCACAGCAAAATGTTGGTCCAAGTAAAAATAACAGTGATGGAGATGATGATAATTGTGGTGAGTATTAAAATGAGCTTGATAACGACGAGAGGTACTCGTTAGTAGGATGATAATAAACATTTTGATGACAGTGATGACGTTGATGATGATGATGATGATGATGATGATGATGATGATGATGGTGATGATGGTGATGGTGATGATGGCGGTGGCGGTGGTGGTGGTTGATGGTGATGATTATAGTGAGCTTGATGAATCAGATGATAATTTAAAAATGTTGATTAGACGATTATGATATTGATGATGATGGTGGTGGTGATTATAACCATAGGCATGATAACCAGATCATTTAATTAGTAATATTATCAAAGGTTACACCCCGTCCCCTCGTACACCCTAAAAAACTCTTAGAGTCTCCACAACTACAATTAATAATAATATTGTCAAAGATAAAGTTGTGGACAAAACTAATTCGTGTACCTCGTAAACTGCTCGGAGAAAAAAGAACGTTCTAGTTGAACTAATGCTCGGTTAGAGTTAGACAGACAACTAGCTTTGATTTTTACGAACAGGGCTAATTATGTGTAATGAGCAATTGACAATGTGCCTATTCCGCCCATCTTCCTCATTCGCTGGTTACAACAAGCAGATGTCTCACACAGATTGTGAGATTTGGGTGATAAAAAACCGTGTGTTAATTTTTTTTATGAATTTGCAGATGAAAATTAGCAGCCATTGTATAGACAAAGGCGTTGTTTTACAATACCTGCTTGTAGGGATAACAATCAAAGTGGTAGAGATTTTTTAAAAAGATAACATTGTGTCTAGGCAGAATTTTGCTTAATACTCTATTTACGCGGCGTCATGGTATGATAAAAAAGATCAAGCCCTTTATTTTCAAAGGTTTCACTGGCCTGTTCAGCTTTGAAAAAAGAGGGTGCCTTATGAATTTTAGGTTACATTATTTGTTAAACTGATGCTTCACAATCTACATAAAATAAAGTTAAAATAGAATCAACTGGAAACTAATGTGTGCAGTCTTGGCAGCAGAAGGTTTTACATTTTCAAATATTTCTATCAAAACTGGCTTTATAATGCTAGCATCAGATTCGTTACTTTATTCTGTTTGAAAAGAAATAATGTTATTTAATTCAAAGTACATTCTTTTACTTTGAGTAAATGACTGAAAAACGTCTAAAATTTTAACCATGTTGTAAGCGCTGGACTATAAATTTGAACATTCCGAGCATAAGAGCATGTAACTTTGATTTAGATAACTTTACATTAATGTGAGGTTAAGGTTCACTTGATCTATGCATAAACAGACTCCCACGTAAACAAACTTTCGTGATACAACCACGGTCATTGTTCTATAATTAAGAAAGGGTTTTGTGGGGCAGCTAGGCTAAGCGGTTTACGCGTCTGACTCGTAATCTGGCAACTGCGGGTTCGATCCGAAATCACCTTACTCTTATTGGTGGTCTCCTTTAAATTCCAAGCACGACGCTAGTAGAAACTGCTTTGGAGAAGCAATTATTTATATCCACATAATTATTTATACCCATCTGCAAAGAAGGTACCTGGCTGTAGGCGGTACTTGAAATGTTATATTTGAGTATCTATAACTAAGCCGTTATGTAATGTTCTGAAATCCCCCTTACAAGTTGAATTCGTTATGGTGTGTATTGGCCTGCTAAGGGTAAAGATGTTAAGTTATGAGACTACCTTCGGGAGTGTAAGACTGTAACTACCTTTCTTGTTTTGTTTTGTTTTAAAATCAAGATAAGAGTTGAGAGCAAGATAAATATATTTGATGTAAAGTAGTCAGGCTTGGAAACATGCCATTGCGAGTATTCAAAGTTGGCGTTAAATGGTTAAGTAAAGTTTGACTTTTACTTCTTTCTTTCTTTATAAAATTTTGCGCCTTTCGTAATGTATAGAATTTATAAACCAGACCGTTGCCTTCATTTAGCTATGAGAATATTATTGCTCATCACAGAAGAATATAGACTTATGGGGTTTGCCACATCTTGTATCATACTTCGCACTGCGAAAATAAATTGTGTATTAGAGAGATACTTTCAGGACTCACAGAAAAAATCACCAAAACTATCAGACAACATTTATAATAAGCATTAATAAGAACCATTCATAAATCAAATCCACAGAGAATGAGTCAACGAATATTTTGGGAGAAATTACCATAGGTGAAGGTGATCTATCAACAATACCAAAAGCTCTGTTATTTAAAAGGTATGGTGTAATCTTTTCAAAATATTAAAAAACGGTCCATAATAGCCGCTATCTAAATAACCAAAAGTATAAAGCAGCCTGTAAACATGTTTTGACCTGACACAGTAGGAAAGAAAACAAAAAGGCCAACGAAAAATAACAATATTGTAATAAACAAGTAAATCATAAATTAAACCATCTCTTCTAAATGTGCCGATACAGTCTGATCGATGTAAAACCACAGCAACTAGATAGCGTTAGTTTAACGTTAGGTTTTGAGCGACCACCTGGGAGACCAAGACGTCGTTATCGATGTAAATCCGCTTACCTGCACAGGATATCAGCAAGGCGAGCGGCGTCACGCGATGAAATGTCCCACAAAGCATGGCGCATGCGTACATCCAGTCTCGGTCATCTTGTTAATGTCATCCCAAAGGTTAGTTCTTCGTGAACTCAGCCGATCTCTTCCGGTGCTGGCCCCGTCGCAGTAACTCTTTGTTGTGGAGATTTAAATAGGTGGCACACATAACATTCCCAGCGGAATATGCTATAGTTGGTTTAAAGATACACAACACACGTCTGCCAAATGCCAAAGTGATGCACGCTTTTGCTGTATGAGTGGCTATATTTAAAATAAACCATTGTAAGTTTCAGATTGTTTCTTTCTCTCTTTTTTAATTAACTGCAAACATACAAACAATCTCAATAAAGGTTAAAATGATTCAACCAGCTTGTAGAGTACAATAATCAAGTGTCTTCTCGCAGGTCTTTCTTGTGTCATGTTCTTTGTAGGTAGCCTAATATTTAAATTACAATACTAGTGGCAACTACAGATTCAAAACAATAGCTATTATGCTTTTTATCTTCTCTGACACCAAACAGCAAAAAAACTGAAAAAGAACATCCGAGATTATGACAATAGGCTAAGATGAGAATTGACCACACAACATGAACATGCTATTCTATATTGCAACCAGGACCGGTATTCCTTGTAAGAACGTTTCAACTTCACCAGTTCACAGTTGAAAGTTTATTTCTGTCTGCGATGAAAGCTTCATTGTCCCACATTGCATTCAGACACTTGCAACAAAACATTACGATTGGATGCAGAGAACTACTGCACTTATCTTACTAACACTGCATTCACGTGCCTGTCTCCTACTGACCGCATCCTAGGTTGATGACAATAAAGAGTCCGTTATGAAACGTACGTAACAAGTATACTCTTATTTTACCGGCTCAAAGTAAGTAGGATGTCTTTTGAAGGTTTAGATGCTCTCAGTAGCTGAGGCAAACTTCAGTTCCAAGAGGCTTTAAGGCCAAGCCGATGATAATATTAGGTTACAGTGAAATCATATATCTAAAGTACAGCCTATGAGGTACGGTAGTCTCTGTCAAGTATATATATGCCACGTGACCAGCCATATACGCATGGGCAATTTGTTATTATCTATAGAAAAGAAGTACTTTATCTGCTTTGATCAAATCCGATTTGATTGTATGTACTAATTTAGGCTACTACAGGCTGTAGAGTTAAAAAAGGAAATGCATAAAATAATAATACGTCAAAACACATCGTCAATGCATTTTGTAACTGTTCCAATCGCTTACTTTAAAAATCAGGAGAAATTTTAAGGTCTTCTTTTCATTAAATTGAATTTTAAGGCAAATCTATGTAGAACAGTTCCAGTCTTTTCGGGATTAGATTATCTTACATCTTCCTTGTGGTAAGACATTCAAACGCTAGATTTGTGAGTTAGAACAAATGAAAACCCAGAAGACGATTAACCGGTAGGGTTTGAGTAACAGTTTTCCGTTTTATATTTCAATCATAAGTCCAGCTCGCATTTTAAATAAAGGACACAATGTAGATTAGGACTTGAGCTAAGAAAAACCCAATAAGGTCTGTACTGAATTTCGTCTCAAAAGCTTTTCGAAATAAAAGAAGGAAAAACTTTCTGAAGTCTCCGGAATTCCGCGCTGTCTGGAGCAGTCGTGTCGTTACGACAGGCACGCCCACACCAGTTTCCAGTTGATTGGTATGAATAAAACGCTGTTAGTTTATGACAATCATCACATTTAGTCAGCGACAGGCGAAATGTTTTTATTGTCTCCGTTACTTTTTTTACCCAGCCCTATTTGTTTGTTGTTTTTTTTTCCTTCTGACGGCTACGCTTAAAGGTACAGTAAGTCACAAACTGATCCTTTGATTTCTTAGCGTGGATTTTTTTTAGTGCAATGTAAGCCCATATAATAATTATTCTTTGATGGCGCATCTAAAGCATCATTTACTTTATCAGGTAAAGCTTAAAGACGAGCCAATAACTCACTCACACAAAGCAATGGCTTAAAATATTAAATATTATTCAACAAAAGTTAAGGCAAAAAGAATAAATCAGGTAAGAGTCGCTAGTTCTACGGTAAAGCCCTTTTAATTAAAATATTTCATAGAATTTCTACATCTATTTTTGTTTCCTTTAAAAAAAACATCTCACGATGTCGAAACGGTGGAGTTGATATTTTTCCCCACTTTAAGTTAAAGAAAATAAAATACGCTTTTCAAAATTTGAATAACTCACGTGGCAAAGTTCTAACTTGTACTTGATTTGTCTTCGTCGTCTCATAATTAGAAGCCAAATTGAGTCGGCTTGTACAAGTGACAGTTAAAGACATAAAAATTGTTTAAGAGCTCTTTAACAATTATTTAAAGCAGAGGAACACTATTGCAATAACTTGGATTAGGAGCTGAGTTTTTGGACTTTGAATACTGTGAATCAGTGCGACTCTCTCTCTCTCTCTCTCTCTCTCTCTCTCTCTCTCTCTCTCAAGAAATTAAGAAAAATACATTTAAAATTTTATTTTTCAAAAGATGCAAAGGGATAGCCAACTGTTTCTTTGGTTGATTCTATAACAGTTCCAGCAACCATTTCAACTCTTATAAGACTAAACATAAGTTTAAAAAAAGAGCCAAAGATACTATGAGGTTGATAAATCTAAGTATTTCATATTTTTTTCATGAGGATACGTGATACGACAGTAATTTAGAGTGTTGTTTTCTAAGAGCCGCTACTATTGTTTCAAGTCTCAATCTCTTCCCCCTTAAAAGTTGTTAAGTTACACACGTTTAAACCAAATTTATGAAAAAGTAAAATATATCTTTCCGTTTTAATTTAGAGAGTTTCACTTTTTGAACTCTACATTCCTTTAAAATTAAAACTTGTTAGTTTAACAGTGAAAGACCTTTCAATATTATTAGCGGAGTATGAATTAACTTCTGCAGACACGATTTACTTATTTTGAATATTTCTCTTGTTTTCTCAGTCAATCTTATTTGTCTTAAAATATTCATTTTTCAACTCAAAAGGAAGAAAACATGTCTGTAAATTAAAAAAAACTGGTATGGTGGGTATCATAAACTGCAATACAAGTAAGAAAACAAGATGAACACACGAAGTGTGCTTAAGAATAGATAAATTATAGATGGTAAAGAGGACTTTCACACCTATTTAATATAACCGATATGTCATTATATTGTAATTGTTTATAAATAACCTAATAAAAAATACGCATTTTCATGATTTTATAAGGCCATTTTACCTTAAAAATTTATGAGAATATAACATTACACAAAGGCAAAGCATAAACCCTACAAAGAATAGATGGAAGGAAAATATAGACTGCCCAAAATGTGCATTGATTTATAAACACGTACCGAGACGTACCTGGAATAGAACAAGCACTAAAGAAGTTATGATGGAAGGGCTGAATACCTAGTGAAAAACAGGAGAAATAAACAGTTTTGAACACAAGTGTGTATGAAAAACACTAGGTTAAAGA
Organism: Elysia marginata; assembly: GCA_019649035.1. NCBI lineage: Eukaryota > Metazoa > Mollusca > Gastropoda > Plakobranchidae > Elysia > Elysia marginata. The sequence goes on from BMAT01007428.1 coordinate 97,130, forward strand.
TTGCAGGCAGTATGAAGAGTTGGAACACTGTGAAGCAAAGAATACGTAGGCGACAAAGAGAAATGGGTGAGAGAGGATGATACTGCTGCCTAAGTCGTCGTAAAAGGCAAGTATAATCAAATCTAGTAAAGACTTTTAAATCATTTTTATGAGACGCGCTTTGTCTAGTCTTTCCATTTAAATTTGCTGAAACTTTCCGCTGTCATATGAATAAAACAATTAAATCGAACAGTTAACAAAATCGATCTGTGTATCTTTATTCGTTGTACTCTCGTATTGAATAGTTCTTTTATATCAACAAAACTTTAATGGCGACATAAAAATTTGTGAACCCTCAGACCTGTACGGCAGAAACAGTCACCGAGGATTAATGGAAGATAAATATCCTTGTTCATTCCACGCCATCTAAACTCTAACCAAACTAATGGGTTGTAGAGGAAGCGCTCAGAGTTATGGTTCTTGAGAACTGCCTGACGACCAGGGGGTCGTAACCCGTGGTTGGCAGCGCCTTAAGAACGGAGAGAATAAGGAGGTCATAACTTCACACTTAGCCAATCAGCACCGGCGAAGTGGAAAGTTATATCACTCCTGTCCTTCCGTTGAAATTGGATGGGTGTGAGGTTAAAAAAAAATTAAAAATACAGAAGAAAATAAAAGTTTCATGACACACAGATTGCAAACGCGTGAAGTTATTGCTACAAAGAGTTTCTTCCAGTTTCATTTTTTTTGTGGGCAAGAATCAAAATTGATTTCATGGTCTGTTTATTATTATAAGTTATGAGGAGAAAATTCAAAGAATGTGTGTTTGAAAAAAATACTTCACAGGTTTTTCTTCACTTGTCAATAATTGACATTGATAGCGCCCATAGAGTGAGCGGTAGAGATAAAATTGTTGATAATAGTGCTTGACTTGTTCAGCCTAAACAAAACCGATAGCTTATAGTCAAGTAAGTCATAGAGCAGCAAAATTTCCTTGATCACATCAATCATCCGAAAAAAACTAATCTTTTAAATAACATAAAAACCAAAATTCTGGACTGTCATATGTTATCATAGAAGAATAATGAAGAGGTGGAATTTAGAGCTCATTTCAACTGCCGGTAATACAAATAATTTTCAAACACATCTGATTTTTTTCTAACCAGAGTAGAGCAACAAATCCCAGATATGAAAACTTTTAACGAATTTTACCTTTCATATTTAATATCAGGCCTTATTGCTACGTAAAAGTAAAATTGATGATGGCTGTCGGTGGAAATTTAAAAATTATGACCAGAGACAGCTTTGAAAACTTTAAACATCTAAACTTTCCATTAAACCCTGGGGAATCTTTGTGGGAAAAGAAGACATTTGCTGCATTTATATAGTAGTACCATAGCAACACTAAAAAGCATTGATCAAACTTCCGCTTTTTGTAGAATAACATATAGAATGTAAATAGTTAATGTTGTTTATGAAACCAATGAACCCGATGACAAGATTTAGTAAGTCCTAGACTTCAGACAGAGAGGTTTGATGAGATTTTATGATGTTAGACATTGAAGTGGGTTAAATGTTCACGAGGTCATAATGCCTACTCATAAAGTTTAATAAGTAAAAAGTTAAGCAACGTGTGCGCGCACTATTAATAAAGAAAATTTTCAAAAAAGTTTTTTTTGTATATAGTAAAGAAAAACAGGAGGGAAACAGTGCTAAGAAATAGGGTTCTATATTTTTCGTTCCTTATTATAGAATCCTTGGCCCAATTTCGTTCCCATTTTATGAGAAACTCGAGAAAGCGAAAATATTTGTGTTGCGAATATTGGGCTCGTTAAACGAACTGTGAACATGGCTTTGCTTTCTATGGAAACATCTCAGGGTTGCCTAAGAGAAACATAATTTTGGAACGTGCCCCGTTCTCTTTTCCTTTTATTTTTCAAGGCATTACTAGATTACTTGAACAAATTGAGGTGTTGTGAAATTAAAGATGGTACGTCAACCTTGAAAAAAAAACAATTAAGGCTACCCCTGCTAAATATATTTTCAACTAAACGGAACAAATTTTCCATTAGATATATTGAGTGTTTTGCAATAAAAAGAACGGCATTTTAAGTTTTCACAGGGCAAAAGCACGTTTATATGTAATGTGATCGAGTGGTTAAAATCACATTGTATTTAATATAGCAAACAGATGCAAACAGAATGTCTTTGCCATCATTAGATGTTCCCAATGGTAGGTATATTTAATATTACGTTCTGAAATGGTATTGAAAATGATTACACATAATACGTTCGTCTACTTTAAAATAAATTCTTATTATTATTATTATCTTAGGCTTGAAAGCCTGCAAACATTTTAAAAAATCCATAACGACAATAGTGACTAAACAACAAGAATGCGATTCACGCTCTAGCTTAAGCTAACAGGGTTGTTATCATTGCAACAGTATCCTGATAACATTGAAAGCCTGAAAGACTAGATATACACAGTTAGCACGAATCGGCAAAGTTCCGCCGTAAAAAAAACAACAAAAATAAAATCAGGATGTCGGACATTCATTTTTTTTTAAAGTTGAAAGTCTCTGAAAGTCGCGAGTATGATTTGAAGAACACAGATGATCGATTGTGACAACGGCGAAAATTAAACATAATTTCAAAGTCCGTATTGATTCTCTAATCTCACCAATTTTCACCGCCTTTTCCTACAATTTCATTTGTAAATTTGATATTTTTGTTTCATGAATGTCTAACAAAAAAAGGTGTTAGTTTTCGTTTAAAAGTAAAGCAGAAGAAATATTTTTCCTTGTTCTTTCTCAGATGTTTCATTTTACTCCTTTCCGGTAGGTTATGATATAAAAACACGAAAAGGAAAAAGAAACATTAGCGTAAGGAAAAACTTAGTTTTAACACTGACCCAAGAAAATTGTGGAATTGTTATGAAAAATTATCCAGGAAAATCGTTATTATTTCCATTTTCCTAAACGAACTCTTTCCACGTATCCTTTTCAAAGTTTGGAATTTTCTTACTTATACAAAAAGAAAGGAAACAAAGAGCGTGTAAATTAAAAATCCTTCACATTATTTAGCATCTATCTCTTCAACACTAAATTGTCGTTTCCAAAACAAAACAAAACAAAA
>BMAT01007428.1:133428-144845 GCA_019649035.1 Elysia marginata
TAGCTGGACATGAAATCCTTCCACTCATCAAACGCCTTTTGTTTGTTGATGTTGTCCCAATCTAGGTAGGGTAAAGGGATTTGTGGGATGCCAGCCATGGTCTAGATCTAGATCTAATCAATCTGTTGCTTTAAGGTCTCCTTCTTCTAAGGTCTCCGGGTTTGTTGCCACCACAGTAATTCAGATTACAGGAGTGTTCTCACCTAGGGTGGGACTAGATTTGAGGCTTGGGTGGTTCAGCGGCCTAAGCAAAAGGTGATAGCACACACGATTTGCCTTCCAAGTCCGAAGAGCAACTCGGGGTCAGACCACTACACTCCTCCAAATTTCTGCCTGAAGATGTAGATCTAGATGTCGGTCGTTCGTGTAGATCTAAAGCGAATTTGCATTCCCGATATTTAGATCTAATAATATCTAGATCTAGTGTAGATCTAGAGCTAGATTGTCTAGATATGACTGGTCGACTGAGAGTGCATGCAATCAGCGCTGTTTACGCCGGAAGCAGGCCCGAAACTGGCCTTGATTCTCTAGGTCTAGTTTGTTGTGGAATGTTAGGGAGCTAGTTTTACAGTACTGTACCTTGTTAAACGTTTTTACCGCTGCCACCATGTAATGATAATATGTATAGTATAAGTTATTGTAACTACATATATAGATCTAACTAGCTCACACAACTTAGTAACAACACCGATGGTTGGAATCTATCTTTTATTCTCTCATTTGTACACACTTGTCTCAGCTCCAGCTGGCGAGACGGAACGGACTGGTTTGCCAGGTTTTTGCACAATGCAAACATACGTAATATTATATAACATGCCAAATAGGATTTTAGGCAATCTCATCACACCACTCATCCCACATCACTTCAAAGTCATCATTATGACGGAGTAAGTCTCACTAAAAGAAGAAAGAGCTCCGGCATTAACTCTTCTTTGTAGATCGGCTTGAACTTGTATTAAAACGATCACCGAGGCTATCGAGGCGAACGCTCTTTCGCCGGACTTGTAAAAATACTTTTAAGTCAGAATACTTGGCATTGTAGAAATCTGCACTGAAGAAATAACAGGGAACTGATCCTCAGTTGACACCAGGGTAGAAGATAGAATTATCTGATGTCAATCGCAGCATCACAGTCCAGAAACCCAGAGGTCTCATCAGATTGGGTCCGCGCCAGGAGAGGCAGAGAACTGTGGGGAATCCCGAATCTTATCTCTCGTCAGTGCCAAAATGACCGCGGCAGGTCGACTTCACAACCATCGATCTCTATTTTAGCATCCATCTCATTGACTCACACACACATTCTCTCTCTCTCTCTCTCTCTCTCTCTCTCTCTCTCTCTCTTTCTCTCTCTCTTTCTCTCTCTCAAACATACACGCACACACCATCACATAACACACGCACACACCTATACACATTCTCTATTATCTTTCGACATTTTTTATTCTCTCACTCACTTCATACAACTATTTCTCTCACTCTATACGCCTCTTATCATTTCTTATTTTTTTATATTTTTTTTTTACTCTTAAAACAGTCCTTTAGTTTTCAGAATAATTTGTCTAATTATACAAGAATTCATCATTTTTTGCCACGTAAGTTAAGACAATTTGAGGAAAAAGAGGCAATGCTAAAAGTTCATTGGCGTAAAAGAATCCACGAAACTAAACCCAAAAATACACTTTAGATTATAAAAAGAGTTGTTCATCATCTTTGTATACAACCAAATGGACCAGTGAATACGGGTGAAACGAAATCAGACAGAGGAGATGTCAATGGTTGTTGAGGATATCTTGATAGATAAGAATTGCCTTCATACTTCATTGATTGCAAATACACAGCAGGGGCAGATAAGCTCTGTTAAGATACAGAAACATAGAGAGAGAGAGACAGAGAGAGAGAGAGAGAGAGAGAGAGCACCGCGGATCCTGGGATGCAGGGTCCTTTGATTTCCAGTTGGATCTAAAATGCAACATTAATTAGCGTCTCTTGAGTTAAAGTTTTAATGTTTTTGTGGGCTGTTTTTTCTATCTGCCATGTTTCAAAGCCTTCACGACTTCGATTTGTTAAGATTGTTATTATATTACATAATTTTTAAAATGGCTGAAAGGCGAAAGGAACAGAAAAGTTATTGAGAGCGGCATAGAGAAAAAGGGTTGGGGAATGGGAGGAAGCTGTGTGAAAAGACCTTCAGAAATGCCGAAACATAGAGATTCTCAAGTATAATATTATAATAAAAACAAGCGTGTAAAGCATCAGATACATGGAGAGACATGCAGAAATTAAAAGAAACATATAACGTTGAAAAATTTAGATAAAGAATACAGGTCAAACTGATTTTAGAAAATCATAGAGATTCAAAAATAAATCACGATAACAAAGATGACTTTGCCGTTGTAAAAGAATGAGTCGTAAACAGAGATAAATCAATATGTATAGAGAACAGAAACAGATTAAAAAACGGATGCGTCAAGAAATAGGGGAAGGAAAAATAGAGAGAAGATCAAGAGAGAGAAAAACAAGACAGGCAAAGAGCAAGATAGAGAGAGAAAAAAAGAAGTGAGAGCGCCTAAATGCCAACAAGTTAAAAAAAAATAGACGGATGGAAACAGATACAAGGAATGATGCCAGAAGCAAAATCCAAACACCACAAGGTGGGAAAGGCGAGGCGGTGGGGAGTAGAATTGTGGGATGCGACACAAACGCTTTCGCAGCTCACTCAGTGAAAACAAAGAAAGCGTTTTACGCAACCAGACAGTCTGTCATGGAATGGGAATTTCATTGCTAAGCTAAATCTTGAAGTGACAGCGGGTGTTTTGCTGTGAAAATAACAATCACATCCAAACAGCTCATCCACGCGCAAAATATCAACGCACACACAGCCGTGACTACAGTAACTATGTCAACTGTCATTGTCTTCTTGACCTCCAGTTCCGTCAAACGAGTAAGTCAAGAATTCCGCTGCCTGGGACGCCATAATGGCCTGTTTTTGTCGTTCTGCTCTTTGTTTTTCTGATGCACAAAACAGAAAAAAAACCAGTTCTAGCGTGTTTCTTTGACTTGGAGGGTACACTGTTGTCGACGGGATTTGTCCATATTATATCAACATTTACTTCCCCTGTTTCACTCGCCAGATCAAACAGAAAACAAGGTATTAAGTGCGCTCAATTATCGTAGCCTGAAATCTACAGTCTGGGTTGTTGTGTTAGTGTCAAACTCAATTGATAAATCTTAAGCCATTCTTTCCGTTCATTAACTTTGTTTGCAGATTGCAGTTTATACCTTGCCCTGACCCTCTTGGCATTTTCCAAATGGTGACGTTAGTCTTAAAGGCAAATTTTAAAACTTATTTATCTTTTGCATCCACCGCAGATAATTCGGTCCTACTAACAGCCGTCCGGAGCAGTTTAGAGCCGCCATGAGACCAATATAGTAGAACCGAATTCGCGTGATAAGTCCAGACAGGAGTGAAAAGAATACTCTGGAAAACCAAATTAACTATAATAAAAAGCCATAATGCATACATAAAACCAGCTTTATTGAAAAGTATAAAAATGGTTGCAGGGCAACAGGAGACTTATCTGTTTCGAAATATGAACAAATACTGTGATTACTGTTATTATAGTTTTATATTACGCCAAAGACTGTTTCCATGAAGTTATTTACATCCGTATCTTCAGTGCAAATAAAAGCGAAATTCAAAACAAAAATTCTCAAAACAGCTATTTAAACGGATAATTTGGAAAGGACTTTAAAACAAAAAATTTCTAATTTTGTACCGCCTATTTTAATTCCATGCCAGGAAGATGTTAAGCTGTGTTGGATTGAACTGAAGGTCATATACGACACTTAATGTTTTCGTTTGCCTTTGTTCTAACGTTGAGATGCTTTCATCCTCCTCGTCTATTCAACATTTTTTCTCATTTGTAACACATTTGATCTTTGTTGAAACTATTGTCATTCGTCTTTATAAACATTTCAAACAACATGTTTTGTTCTAGGGTGCTCTCAAATACTCCAGCTACAATATACGTGTTCCTCTTTTTTCTATGTCGAATATATAAGACACACACGTTGGTTAGTTTTCATTTAAATTAAATACTAAAAGTTTGTGCATGACTTAAGAAGTTTACAATATTCTTCACTGGCTATTTTGTAAGCACCAAATCATTGACAAGTTTTCATGGACAGCGTTTGATAATGTTTGTAATCATTTCGAGATAGCTCTCTCTATCAAATAACTCTGTAGATGGTGCATGAAATGTACTTTTTTTCTAATTCTGATGATAGAGAGCTACCACCCTTTACATACCTTTATTCATTTACTCACATGCCGATACTTCTAGAAACACTTTGAAAACCCATTGACATCAATTTCACAGTTTGAGACGCATTGCGTACTAATTTTGTCGTTGCTACTTGTGTGAAACTAAAGGTACAATTTTAACTTTTTTTCTCTTTTAATTTTCGCTAATCTTACAATTGTATAATCTCATTTTGCTTCTTTTATTACCGCATTGCCTTCTTACACTCCAACTATTTGTTTCATCACATCCACGTTTTGGAAAAAAATAACCTGGATATCATTGAAATAAGATAGTGTTTATTATTTCATTCTGTACTTTCCATAGTTTCGTACACAAAGTTATTTCCCCGAGTCGGTTCTTCTTTATTTTCCTCTAACTCTATGCAATCGTCAATTTCCGCCACAGACAGGAATTTAGGTAAGGACGTCACGGCGAGCTTGCCCTACTTCAGTGTCTGGTTGCTGGCAGTAGCAAGTAAAAGAGATGAAGATTTCATAAAAGGCCTGGGTAAAGACTGCCTTGCTGAGCATCCAGTCTGTAATTTCCGTTCTGGATGAATCTTTCTCTTTACCGTGCTCTTTCTTCGAGACTTTAAAAAATCGTGATGAGTAGTGCGTTTTTTTCGCGCATCGAATTTCGCCAAGTTAAGTACACGCTGGACGAGAAGTATGAGAGAATTTCACTAGTGTTGGATTAACCATTATACCTGCTAAACTCACTAGAATCCTTCTCCATTGTTTTCTAATGTTGTGTTCTACTTTTTCTGTTCTTCTCCTTAAACTTTTTCTTATTCTGTGTTCATCTTTCTCCTCCGCCTCCTCCTCCCATTCTTCTTCTTCTTCTTCTTCTTCTTCTTCTTCTTCTTCTTCTTCTTCTTCTTCTTCTTCTTCTTCTTCTCTTTCTTCTTCTCATTCTTCTTCTTCTTCTTCCTCTTCTTCTTCTTCCAGTATGCACCACTTTTTGCATAGTGTTATCGACAGTTGTAAACAAATCCTTTTGTACATGCCACCCAACTTTTACACAAAAATAAACACTCCATTTCGCGGCACCTAACTAAAACTTACGACATAAGACGTAAAAATTTTTTAACACAAACATGAAATTTTTATGAACTTTAAACATTTTATTTTGAAAAAAGTATGAAATGTTACAAATGATGGTTAAAAACCATGTATCACAGATCTGAGTTAATTTAAATAAAAATAGGAAAATATTTTAGACATAAAAACCTGGTTATATGAAAGGTCTGACTCCACCGTCCCTGTAAGATCATCTTCTTAAGTTGCTTTTGAAAAGAAATCTAAAGAAAAGGAAGAAGTAGGATTATAATGGAAATTTGAAAAGGAAAAAGATCACTCAGTTAATCACATCTCTTTTAGTGGTTTAGTGAGATTTCGGAACAGTTTAGATTTTTTTGCTTTATGTCGTGACTTTCATTTGTGGATTTGGTTTTAAAAGAAATGGAATGTATTACTGAAGCAAACAATTATTTATATGTGCCCGTTATATCCTCCTTGGTACAAGAAGTAAGCAGGGCCCTGATCTCGATGATTGTGAGGGTAGTTTCCATCATAGAAGTCGGTTCTACTGAACTCAGGGACATACCAGGTGTTTGGTTGAATGGGCACACAACGAGGGAAAAATTGGGGGTTTTCTTCCGCGCGGTTGAATTTGGTGTGGCCATTCGGCAAAATTGCAGCTTCATTACTCGACTTTGAAATATTTTTCTGCTTGTTGTCATTCCTTGTTTGACCATTTAGTTGCCTGGATTCCTCCGACCACGCCGTCTTCCTACCTCGATCTGCAGCATGTCCAGGTTGAGTTGTGACGCTTGGAGGTTTGACACCTGGTCCATCTGGTCGCGCGCCGCCAGTGGTTTCTGTGAACTCTGCATGTCTAGGTATTACCCCATTCGAAATAATAGCAGGTGGTTCTTTCGCTTCTTTCCTTTTCTCGACTTTCCTATCTCGTGCTTTAGGCCCTAACGCCTGGTCCACACGGTATAAGGGACTGGAAGATCGCGGTGCCATGTTGCCCTCGTCCTCGCTGCTGCTGCTGATGGGATTGATTGTGTCCAGGCCGTGTAAGCGGAGGTCTTCGTTTTCCTCAGGAAGAGGTGGAGGCACTGGCACATTAAACAAGGGCATCCCTGTGGGACCATCACCAGGCTGTGAGGTGTTCAGTACGGTTCTGTGAGGCTCGGGCCGCCCTGGCCTTTCCCAGGGGTGGGAAAACAAAGCGGTGGGAGCAGTGACTGTGGCTACTCTAGGACTCTGTCTCAGACCACTATCATCAAGAACCTCATCCACGACTACATCCGAGCAGGAATCTCTAAGTCGATCATTCCTACTGCTGTGTTCAGATCCCGCAGAGATATTGCCGTCATAATCGTCTGCGCCTTGGCCCCTATTGCGAGTATCAGATCCTCTTAAGTAAAAGTTTCTACCGCCAGATAGAGTATAAAGTTGTTCAGGTCTAGCTCCGGGATAATCTCTCTGGGGCGGGGGCATCATAAATATGGCCGGTGCCATCTCTCCCGGACTTGCCTGGTTGCGTAGAGGATACGGAGGACCATTGCCTGTGTAGGCCACCCATTTGTAACCATCGCGATGGTCATACAGTTGGGTCTGACGGATCATAGAGGGTGGAGACAAAAACTCTACCTTGTCATCGCGTTCTTCCCTGTGCAAAAAAGGCAATAGTTAAATCAAGATGGTAGCTTAAGACAAAAATAGTAAACTATACTACAGGGTTGATACTAATGAAAGCAAGTTAGTTTTCTCTTACATACGCTTATGACGGAAGCATACCTTGATAATGCAAAAACCTAACCTGAATGAACAATTCATTTATTACCCTTCTCACGTTTTTTACATCCATGTTTGACAGTAAATTCGTCACTGTTGTGTCACTTACTTTTTCATCACAGCACAGCACATGAACGCGAGCGTTTTTCCTAAGATCCACACCAGCTCCACGGCTGTTACCACTGATACGCCGCATGTCAAAGCTGAGATGGCGCCCAAGTTCACCAGTAGCTGAAGGAACTGTAGGCAAAGGAAACAAGAAGAGAAGTAGTAAGCATTAAGCAGACTTCGCCTACTTTGAAAATGCCCTATTGAACAGCTTGTATACGTACTTGCCAATGCGTATTAGTGAGAATGATGCTAATCATATTGCTTCAAAATATACATATACAAATACATATATGATAACGATATTGAAATACAAGTTAGAAACAAAACAAAAATTTTTTAAGCTTGAGCATAGTGAAGTACTAAAACTTGAAAGGTGAGAATAATTTAATAGCTACATAATACGAGAACACTACAGTTTTAGCATATTTTCTTTTTCATGGTACTCCTGATTTTTCACTAACAATGGTAACATTAAATTTATATTTACAATACTATTTTTTATACTTTCAACCAAATACCAAGTATTTAGCTCCACCATTTAAATTTTTAAAAGACAGCTTCTGCGCATATGTAATAATAAAATATAGTTCATCGAGTTAGAAGACAAGGACAAGATTTGAAAAGTGTAAAAAAAAAAAATAAGCAGCGCTAGAAGTGAAAAAATATTGAAGCCTGTTTCCTTTAATTTTTTAGTAGCATGTGAAATAGGCGTTTATTTTATCTACGCTGCAATTTTCTTGAGACATGAAGTATTTCCTTTATTAATTTTATTTACGTCTATATCTGACTGTCGCTTAATGAGACAAAGAGGGAAGAAAGGAACGGTAAAACGTTTAAAGAGAGAGAAGGGGCAGGGCTAGAGAGAGTGCATTACATTTGAAAGAATTGTTTTTTCTACTTGTATTTCCCTTACAAGGTCCTGTGAGACTTAGTTATCTTTCTGCTGACATGCCGCTGGTATAGACCTCAAAACAAAGCTGTAGAGACATAGACTTTAACAACTTTTATAACTTTGCGGAAAGTATAGAAAAAGCAAGATCTACTTGATATTGTTCTACTTGGCATCTTATCGACACAATATCAGGAAGGATCCAGGCTTCATACAGCAATAAAACCGTGAAGGTTCTGAAAAGACTACGCGACATGAAGACAAACTACTGCCAACTTACAGATATCTCTCTTTCTTCGTCCAGCTTTTCAAAGTTTCCCTTCTTCAGTGTTACTTGAATTTTCGATATAGATTTCCTGGAAGTAAGAGTAAAAATGTCAGTTTATCGACTAATGGGGACCGGCGGTGTCTCCAATTTGTTGAATACAAAATTCTTCTTTGGTTTATTTTTACGGTCAAACAGTTAACGTTTTAAAACGGCCAGGGGACTTTTTAGTTAAACCAAACATAGTTTAACTTCGTCAATATTATCTTTGTTTCTTCTTTCTGACCTCTTCTTAAAACTCGTATTAGATAAGACTCAGTTAATTTATTTCTACAAAACAGCTACATGTTTCAATATCATGCACTTTTCTTTTAAGATGCATTAAAAGAAAATCTAGATTATTAAAGCATAGATATCCCTGAGCTCTTTAAGAGCACTGGTTTGAGCTTGGGAAAATGTCCGATGAACTATCCACAACAGTACGGTGAAAGTTGGCATGCCACAAACCTCATATCAGTAAAATTCCTTGTGATTCTCATAGTGTCCAGCAATTCACGTAGTTTGCTCTGCAATTTAATAACAACAAATAGAAACACAGAACCTCAGAAAAAACTTGTGTTTCCGACTTTCATACTTCAATTTTGTATTATAATAATAAAAAGAATGATAATAACAATAATTATAATATTAATGTTAATTATAATAATGATAACAATATTTGAAACAATAACAATCAGAATCATAATATTACTGACTTTTGACAAAAGTAAGCACAATAACAACAATAAAAATAATAGTAATGATAGTAAAAATAATAATAATAGTAGTAATACTGATGATAATAATAATATTAATAATAATAATGATGATGATGATGATAATAATAGTATAATAATAATAATGATAATATAATATTAATAATAATAATAATAATAATGATAATAATAATAATAATAATAACTGAGCAAGGCCATAAATGAGGACCAACTAACCGAGCGTTTCTAGACCACATGGACATGTCAAATTTGACCCAAAATTGTAAAATGTCTAGAAGAGTAGAGTGGCCACATTTTTTTTCTCGAAACATAACATAACATATTTTAGAAGTAAGAGCAAAAAAGGCCCTTTTACTATTTACAAGGACTGGGGGGAGGGGGGAATTACAGGGATAAGGAGAGGGACAGGAGAGAGGGAGAGAGAGAGATGGAGAAAGAGAAAGAGGGACAAGAGGATGTAAATTATGTTTTTCAGATACACGGCAACAAACCGACATGGATAGAGCAAAAAGAACAAAAACCTTTCAAAAATATTGTTTCACAAACCCTGTGAAAATATTAGATATTAGATAATTATAGACTTTTCCATTGTTCGTAGAACGGGATATTCAGCTAGTAATATAGAAGTTTTATATGTGCAATAGTCCCACCGTTATATGTTATCTTCAATAAGTCCATTTCAACATGGCTTTTGTAATAGAAGATCTTTTGTAACTCAGCCACTCCAGGTGACGGACGCTTTTACCAAATTTGTAAAAGAGGGCAAAACTAACGACGTGGTATAACTTGACTTTAGAAAAGCGTTTGACACTATTCCTTCATGCAGACTGCCTCATAAGGTTAAAGGTTATGGCTTTACAGGTCATGTCTTTGACTGGGTTCTGAACTTTCCTCAGGATAGATCGCAAAGTGTGGTTGTGAATGGCACAATGTTTCTTCACAGGATATCTGAGAGTGGTTCCCCTGTGAAGGATTTTTAGGTCCTTTATTGTTTGTTTCGTTCATTGAGGATTTACCCGACGTTGTAAGCTCTGGGAAGAAACTTTTTGCTAATGAAACTAAAATTTCCGGTCAATCAATTGATTCTCTATTATACAAAAGGATATCACGGCTTTGCTTAATTGGTCTGAAGCTTGTTAACTACTCTTTAATGTTTCAGAATGTAAAGCACAACATATTGGTAATAATAATCCTCCCCACCTGTATTGTGTGGAGCACTTGGAAACACGGTCTTTGAAGGTGATACATCATGAGAAGGATTTTGGGTGTTGTCTTTGATGAACTACTTACATTTGGTTTGCACATTGATGGTTGTATAAATAAAGCGAACAGATTAATCGGTATCCTCTCTAGAACTTTTGTCTGTTTGGATAGAAATTATTTCTTCTTTCTCAGTAAAAATCCCTCATTAGACCTATTCTGAGTGTGGAAATTGTATTTGGTGCCTTCTGTTCAAGAGACAATCTGTGGGTATCGAAAATGTTCAGAGAAGAGCAACTAAACTTATTATAGGACTTCGGAAATTTAAAAAAAATATTCAGTTGCCGAGTCTCAAGTATAGACGAATGAGAAGCGATCTAATAAGTCGTATAAAATTATTCACTAACCTGATGACTTAAAGGCACCAGATTTTTTTACCTATTCTAACATTTCATTTACAAGAGAAGGCCATTTGAAAATTCTTATGGGCAGGTTCAAAACAAACATCAGACACCATTGGTTTATCCAGAGAACATTAAGAATTTTGAATACCTCACAATATAAGACTAAAAAGGCATCATCTTCAAACATGTTTTAAAATCATGTTGATCGTGAATTAGCGTCTCTTAAATGTGATTTTGATTAGCTTTTTTTCTATGATGGTGAATTGATGTCTCTCAAATATGTTTTTGATTAATTCCAATTTTCTATGATTTTTTGCGAGCATTCAAAAGATAATAATCCTATTTTGCCTTTGTAATGTAATGATGATGATGATAATAATAGTAATAATAATATTTGAAAACTTGTATGAAAGAAACTGGGTAGCTTTTATTTTGTCAAGCGCTTTGAGACTTTAATTTATTGTAAAAAGCGCTATATAAATTTAGATATTATTATTATTATTAATAATAACTATAAGAATTATAATATTTACTCTAATCCTACTTTTTGTGTTCTTCAGGTGTTGTTCAACCTAGCGAATGTATACACACTTTTTTCTATAGAACTCTTCATAGATTTTAGGTTTGTTTTACCTCAGACCGCTCTGTGATCCAGGGAAAA
>BMAT01007428.1:163638-177191 GCA_019649035.1 Elysia marginata
AATACAATTAAGAAAAAGCTATCTGTCCTTTTTTTATTATTTGTTTCCTCTTCTCAATTTTATTTCTCTTTTCTGTTTTAAAACCATATTAAAAAATAGCCTTAAATATTTTGGAAATTCTCCAAAATTATAATTACAAAGTAATTAAATAATGGGTGTGATGATACTGTTAACCATTTTGGGAGTACGTATTACTTACTTGTAACACATATCCACTCCTCTTTGTCTCTTTCTTTCCATTTTTCCTCTCTCTTTCTATTATTTGTTTGAAAATTTGTTTCTACAATTTATACAACGGCATTTTTGTTAAAATCAATGAAACCGCTGCATGAATTTTGTATAACAATAAATTGCCAAATAACAAGTAACAAGAGAAAAATGCACCCGGAACCTATGCATTTTCTCAAAACGAAAAAAAAAGAAAGGGAAAATTTTTATCAACATTCTCATAATTATTCTAGTTACATTCATTAAGCTGATTAATCATGAAATGAAAATGCTGTGAAATGTTCACAAATAGCGATTGTAAAACTGATCCGAGGAAGTCCTTGTTAACTTGAACTACACTTTGCCATAAATTAAGGAATATTAGCTACAATAAGATGTTATTCTTATGTCTTTTATTGAACTTTTTAAAAATTTAAAAGCTTTCTCACGTTCCAAATTTTATGTTCCTCTCTACGAGTAGTTAAAATATCTTTAGGTCACAAGTTTGTATTTCTTCATCTGATAACGCGCTGATTAAAAATTTTAAAGGCTATTTGGATGTATACTGTCTAATGATTTTACCTACGTGTTATGACACCTAAACACAATCATATATGCGCGTAACGAACCAGTCTTGTTATTGCTCTCATAATAAATTCATGCCCCTGAGTAACGCCACTTTCCTATTAAGAAATAATAAATGTGAAATAACAATTCCATTTAAGTATTGAGCAGTGGCGTCAAATCAATAAACCCCACCTTCATGACACTGATTTGCCATTTGTGATGAAGTGCACGTGCAATCAAGGCACTGTATCGATTATCGGTATTTCTAGTTGTAGCAGTGCTGTGGTGATCGAACAGAAAAAGATGCCCATTTTAATCCACTGCTTTGGCCTGGGCTGTAGGCCTTATGAAGCATTTCGCTGAGGATAAGTCACAATCATAGCGGTGGCATTAAAATCGGTATACATTCAATAAGTATGGTACCACGGATAAACTTAGAGTGTGACTAGCTATGTTCTTGGGTTTCTTTCGATGTATACATTACAAATCACCGAAGTTAGTTAGAGTTGTATTCAATTCTAATAAAGGGCGCTGAGTATAAAAGTAAATTTGTGACAGACTAAAGTTTAAAGAGAGAAATAGATGCAAACGAGGACTCAACTTTTGTTAGGCCTTTCTAATATGGCCGGAACGTTTGCGATGCCATACTATAAAATTTTGATGAATGATTTTAAATTTATAAGTAGAAGAGTGCATTAAGGTTTCTTTATTCATACAAGCCTATTTGCCACTCAGAATAATAGTGTTGCTGTGAAAGGCCTTGACGCTGAGCGTGCCTTACTTTTTGGATGTTACTAAATTTAGAAGATTAAAGTCCAAAGCTGATCAATATTGAAATTTTTGCTTAAAAATAATACTCCTTTGTCTAAGGCATAACCACTATTCGAGACTCAAGTGAATAAAGCACAGCAGATTAAGGTAACAGTGATAATTCGACATTCCTTGATGATTGCTGTGTTTTCCATTGCAACTGTCAGTGCATCTACACAACCCTTGACAACTGTTGCCGTCATTTGTGAAAGATTTTGTTTTTGATGACAAAATGTTTACTGTTGTAAGAGATTTCAAGAGATGGATATATTCGAAAACCTGTTTATTGTTATGGATTACCGCTTTTATAGAGAGGCTTAAGTGCCTAGCACAGGTAGAGTCTTAAATTAATTATTCTTTCTTATATCGATGTTCCATCATGAACTTTTTCTAAGAAAAGAAAGAAAATTGACACCTGGTATTCTTTTATAAATATATCATGCTGCTATTTTCTTAAGTTATTTGCTAATAATTTTGTGTAAATGTTTTCTTCGAAAATAAATTGAATTAAATCTATATTTATTGATTCATCTTTCAAAAACTCTTTGTTGGAAAGATGTAAATGCACTTTGAACAAAATATCTTGCATTGAATAAATAAGTCTTGGCTCTATTGATGAAGATTTGCATGTCCTGTAGGAGGCCGTCACTAGCGGAGATGTTTCAACCCCATTGCACAATGATAGAGGAATTGAGGAGGAGATCGTGGGCCCTTTCCGCACTTGGCATATTATATTTATTTCCATCCTCATTCTCATCATAATGAGTAAGTATTTTCAAGATTAATCTGAAGACAAGCCTATGTAAAAATAACATGCTTTTATATCTGTATCCCAATAAAGTATTATAAACAATTAAAAAAATAACCTTTGTGAATAACTGTGTCGGTGTTGAATTTCATAGAATCGGCAGAGTTTGCTCGAAAGAAGTAGAATTTTACACATGAATGAGATTACATTTACAGAGAAAAAGAAGAAGATGGTGAAGTCAGATAAATAGATACCTAGCACTGAAAGTTCCATTACACTATTTTTTCGCGTATTAAACTATGTCTCATACGTCTCCTGCTCGGACGCACTCTTCAGGTCAGATGTTATGAAGGAGCGTAGTGACGACATGGTATAAGATATGTTTCTCTAAGTGGCAAGGCGGTGGGATCCGAAGCATCTCTAAGTCGAAGGTTCGAATCATACTAAAGGCAGACATTTCAGGCATTTCCACTAAAAAGCCTACTTCTCTCCACTGCTAATTTCATACTTTTATAATATTTCAATAAATAGATGTTATGCAAGTAGTTTCATTTGGGTCTTGTTAAGGTTGCATTGTTCTAGAGGGTGTTTTCTCTGGAGGGGAAAATGCTAGGAAATAATCTCCTTTCTTTTGTTAAGGTTGAATAAGTTAACTTTCAGTGCTAGATAATCGCCCCGTCTTATTAAAACGTTGAGCCCTTTTATTGTAAGTACTGATGCAGATTTATTAAACGTTGATAGATAGATATACGTAATAGCCTAGTCCTACCTTTGTTTTGTCACGACACTGTGTTTCTTGCCGTTTGGCATTTCTTCAGGTGACTGATAGATAGATATGTGCCCAATGTGCCCATCTGACAATTTACCAATTTAATGACTAAAAGACTGAGTTTAACCATCGTATTTTTATCGGTTTCCTACAGTTGTGGTCATTTGCTGGTGCCACCCTGTCCGTGTTCCTCGCACTAGGCAGGAGATTGAAGAAAACTACAAGAAACGAGTGCTGAATCATGACTACCTGCGCCTTCTAGAGCGCAATCCCGACAGGGCAGTAAAGACACCGAGTAATTAACCTGAAACCTTTACTAATATACTCTGTTGCATTTTTAAGTATACACTTTTTAAAGCTTGATTGACAAAAATCTATCCAACCGATAAACTTCAAATTTACACACTGACTACCTGACATAATTGTCGCTGGTGAGTAGTTTTCAAATTTCGTCTCGCTTGAGCAGTTTTGTTGCTGTGTGCGTGTTGTATGTTCAACGTAATTTAGAAATTACTCATGACACAGCAATGATTTGTTTAAGAAAAAAGTACACATCGAACCTGTGTCGTTTTTTAAACAATAAGTCGGTGATAAAACTTATGTTAACCACGTTTTCAAGACGCCGCGCTTAAGAGAAAACGAACGAAACCAGCTTATTGGAATGATCCGTGGCGAGGTCTCGGTTTCCACTGTTGCGCACCATTTTAATGTGACAAGAAGAACTGTATACGTAACACTGCAGCGTGAAAGAGCAACCGGTTCTCAAAAGGATCGACCTCGTCGTCTTGGTAGAAGAAAAACCACTAACAGAGAACATAGAGCTCGAATAACCAACCAGTTTCTTTACGAAAACGATATCCCAGTTCTACATCCATGGCCTCCCTACTCACCTGATTTGAATCCCATCGAGCATTTATGGGACTTGCTTGATCGCCGCATTAGAATGAGACAACCACAACCTCAGACTCTTCTCCAGCTTGAGAGAGCATTGCATGAAGAGTGGGACAACATACCTCAACAGGCAGTCCAGCGATTGATTGGTTCTATGCGGCGACGATGTCAGGCCGTCATCCTTTCAAGAGGACATCATACACGCTACTGAGCGTGTAACCTATTTTTATCACCCCACACTCTTGTAAGTCAATAATAAACCTGTTATGTTCAAATTTTCAGGTTTTTGTTAATTGTGTCGTATTCAAAATTGGTTGAATTAGTTTTCCCTAAAATATCAAGAAGATCGCTTTATTGTGAAGCCAGTTACTGTCATCTAAACACAGTGTATACTTAATAATGCAACAGAGTATAGTTGGTGCATTTTACATTAACGGTTGAGTTATTCTTTATAGTTATATACTATGCCTGACAGTTTGATCTATCTTATTTTTCATGTGTACAATTCTTCACCTTTTATTCTCTTGCTTTCTCTCTTCTCTCTCGATCTATCTCTCTCGGCGTAGGCTTATATGTTTGTAATTCTCGTTCTCTCTTAAATCTTTGATAACCTGTGTGCCTGATATCTTCATGATAATTCTTTTAGTACATACATTTGTTTGCCTGACCCCTTTTTCTTTCGATTTCTGTCTCTCGGTAAAACCATTGACCTCCGAACGAAAAATGATATTCATCTGTCTGTACCTTTCTTCTATCACCTATTGGTTCTTTTCCTTTGCTACCTCTGTTAACTGCAACCCAATATTAAATTTTAAAATATCTTGTCTGACTTGGGAATCATATTTTTCTGATAACTATAAAAATGTTGTTAAATTTTTTTTTCAAATGTAATAAAATGGTTTTCGAGTTACAAAATATCCCCCGTTATAGCGAATTAAATGACGTTTGACTTTATATAGGCTATAGAGACCTTAAGCACACGCACCGTGTCTAGCTACGCGTACGTGAAAATCTGGAAAGCAGATTGAGGAAACTATAAAAATAATGAAACCAGTTTCTAAAAATAGACCCACAGACGTTCCCGTCACACTCACGCGTTGCTGCTTAAAGTCTGTTATATTGGGTTGATGACGTTATGTCATCCTTTTTCATATGGGAAATTTAGCTGCTAAAAGATGTCCTAAAGCTTTCTATCAAGTGACAATTTTTTTCAGCTCACAATGTAATGTTTATTTTTATTCCTGCACAGGCTACCTATGTAATTGCCCACGCCTCAATGTTTTAAAAAAAATTAACATTGATGATTTTATATTTGTCTCATTATGCCTTGAACGATAAATCATTAAGACTAGTGGTAGTTTTTAAAACATTGTTATGACTATTTGTTTTTGCTTGGAATGCCTTTTTCTGTCCTTGAAAGACTATTATCATTTCTTTTATAGTGGCTCACTAAACTATTTCACCCTGTTGTTCTCGACTTAGGAATCTCAGCCACGGAGTCTTCACGCCAGTCTCGGCCTGTGAGAACCACTCAGGCCTCGTCTGCCGCCAGGGCGGGCGTCGGTACTGGCACGAAAACTGCAAGCAAAGTGTCTCCTCGTCCGGCCATGCCGAGCCGCAGCAAAGTCCGCGAGGTGGTTGAGGAGGATGGCCCGGACTCTGACCTGAGGCCGTACAGACCAGTAGCAGCGGCGAAAGCGGCCCGACTTGGAGCCCCAACACCTCTGGCTCTAAACCCAAGAGACTTGTTGGCTATTATGGCAAAGCGACGCGAAGATGAAAGTCAGTAAAGACACTCGGCATGTTAACTCCCTGTGTGCTTTCTATACGAAAAACTTGTCAACACCAATAATCCAAATAGCTGGATAATGATTTTGTCACCCAGAGAGGCACACTTTGAGTTTCAAGGGCAATGTAGTACAGTACAACAAACTATGTTTGCTATCAATATTTATGTCGCCCAGTTTCTACAGAACAAAGACTGTTTTCTTCGGTGTTCGTGTTCTCAAACGTCTTTGTTGAGACTACTTTTTAGAAAAGGAGGGGGCAAATAAAGACTTCAGAGGATTTTGAAACTTTTTTACCAACACTGTCACGTCAGACTATCTACATTAGGCAGGAATGTAAATAAACTTCTCCTTCATAACATGGATTAATGAAATTTTTTGAGATTTCAGTTAAAAATGATAATTTGATTATAAAATCACAATTCATTGACTATTGCATCCTCAAAGACTAAGTTGCAAAATCAGTTTAAGTGTAATGGTGGAATGTCAAGCAAAAAGACAATCGAAGTCATCGGCTGTTGAAAAATGATTCAATTTAATTGAAGTGTGTCATGAAAGGTGCTAAGACTCAGGTGAATGTTAAGATTACTAATGGTTTGTTATGTCTTGTAACAAATATGTTAGATAAAATTTTACATTGAGCAGTTCCAGGCTACATGTATTTTAAAGGGCTTGATTCATTTATTTGAATTTTTTTTCTCTTTCCATGAGAGATTCTTGTTGCAGTAAAAAGAGATATCTTTAAATAGATGACGCAGATAATGATACCTGTTGCTCACAAAATGGTGCAACATAATCTGATTTTTTTAACCTTGGAAGTAGTATCCATATTATGAGACAGAGTTTAAAACGTTTGGTCTCATGGCGACGCTGGATAGCCCCATATAGACTGGGATAAGGGAATTGCCCTCTCGCGACTCTCTGGAGCGGAGAATTTAGTGATATACTCTTAATTTTACTCCCAGCTTGCCTATCTTTTTTAAAAATTTAAAAGTCATTAAGGATGTCTAACCTCACATACGTTAAAGAAGTAGATATTATTTATTGGTCAATGTATCGAATCACACAGCATAAGCTAACAAAAGAACTTATCTAAATCATCTAATTAAACCGGGTCACAATAAGAATAGAAAGCACAAGTAAAAAATTCGTGAGCAATAATGGTTTATTTATAATTCCTCTGTAACATATAATTGACAAATTTATATAAGCCAATTTTCAGACATAGTAAGCTACAAGCTGTGATCCTGTTTTTCCTTATCACTGAAGTGGTTGTCCATGGGATAGCACTGTCCCCCTAGCAGCATGTCATGAGGCATACATCTCCAGGGGTCCTTAGTCTGGAATAGCCAGTCTCGCAACGTGGACTGCAGCTCCGCCAGCACCTGTTTGTGTGAGGGGTCAGTAGCCAGATTTTTCAGCTCCTTGGGGTCGGCAATCAGGTCATACAGCTCCCACTCGTCACGGTAGTAGTACTGCGCGAGAGTTTTGAACCAGTGCGTTGGTTGCCCTGTACGGGTTCTGTCAGATAGTATTAGAATGAATGCTGGAGTCTTAAATCTTTAGCCATTGCAGATAAAGTAAGAAAAGGATAAGATAAGCTTAGGTATGGCGTGTTTTTGCTGCTGCTGTTTTTTGTTCTTTTTTCTAAATTGAGGGAGAACTAGAATGCAAGAACTCAAATTTGCATTGACGATGATTGTAGATACTTTATGTACGTATGTTGTGAAGAAAAGCAGAACCATGATTGCCAAAATGGGAATCTAGAAAAAATGCCATCAAGAAATCAAACAGCTGTTATGAAATAAGGATACTGCTTTTGCCAACCACTTCATGCATCATCGTTTACACATTGATAGAGGCTTAAAACATACATGTACGGGTCAGCATTTGGGGAATACAACTCAGAACAACAGCATTACCTGCGTTTCCCTACCACAACCATGTTACTCCTTTCTGTTGTACTTTATCACAGTCTAAATTTAGATAACATATCAATTTGTGATGACAATAGGCAAAATTCAATACTGCAATTCTTATTGCAAAATTTTGGCGCGGTTTTTGTACATCTATATGTTTATATTTACTACAAAAAGTCTGATATTAGACAAAGGAATCGATGTTTACATCAGATGAACGTTGCTTTGTTTGAGGAGATCTACTCAACTTGCTTTATTAGTACAAATTTTAAACAAGTCTGAAGCTTTGCTTAATTAATTCTTCGCTTAACGGGTTGGTACATGTGTTCAATAATGGATAATTAAACATGCTTTAAATAGAGTTTAATCAGGCCCACCTGTTAAGGATGTCCAGGAAGGTCCAGTTTTCATAGAGATCAGTAGCCAAAGGGAAGGGCGCTCTGTTGTTTATGTTGTGGATCAGTCTGAAGCGATCGTTGCGGATAACTCGCATAGGGTAGACCATTGTAACCTGCACAGAAACAAGCAGTCATTCATCTATTTTCTTTTCCTTTTCAAACATTGTGTTCAAAGAAACTTTTCAGTAATTTTTTCTTGAGGTGTTATAAGAAAGTTACGCAAACGGACCTTAATGTCTCTACACATCTGATCAGACACTGTATATTATGCTTTCATAAATAAACCAACATATGTACATTCACAATGTTTACGAATGATAATGTGTAAAAACCTCAGTGGTGCAATAACATTTTTTTATTGAATTGTCTGATCTTCAATGCACATTGCAAGATTTGTACATGTTTAAATGTATAATATGAATTCTTAAAAGCTATGGTGTCTACAAATTGATTTTATTTTTTATAAGTACCATCAGCTTTAGACGGATAAAACAGTTTTTCCAGCCTCTACATAGTGATTGAGAGGCAAAAATCATTTCAACAAAACATTAAAGAGGCATAGGTTATCATTAGGTTACACAAGTACAGCCCGCTAGATTCAATCAAATTAATTTTTTACTTAAAATTTTTTTTTTTGATTTATGCAGAGCTCATGTCAAGCAAAGTTAGTTTGATTAAGTCTAGAATAAAATGAACAGCTAAAATACAAGTTTCTTTATCATCAAACCACCTGTCTTCCAAAGTTACCACAATCTTTTTCGTGCAAGTAAAGACAGTTTGAAGTTTCACATCTGTAGACAAATAAACGTTGTTTTTTCCTCCCTAAGCTGCATATAAGCCAAGATATATAAAAACACATCTACTTCTGTAAATACTACTGATATCATGTCAAAGGGAAATCTTTTTTGCCTGAACTACAGTCATGTTAACTTACCTCATGCATGTCATGACTACTGAAGACGTAAGGATAGTTCTTGGTATCCCAGGGGTTCGCTGCCAATGGAAGCAGAGACCGGCCTGTCAGAGTGACTTGTTCCCCGTCCATGTTGTACTCGGGATATTTTACGTTAAACCAGTCCAGAACTGTTGGCACGAAGTCTGTGATGCTGGCCAGACCATTCGTGTGCTGGAAAGTAAAAACCATGATGGAGGGAGACTTAAAACCGATGTAGTTCCTCAGTGCAGGCTAGCTAAACATCAGAAATTTTACATGCAAGTGTAGACCTACCACCAGGAATGTTCACGCCACAACCCTCTATATCTAGAAAGTGGATTTAGTTTGGTTTTTTTTTTTTTTCGTGAAAATTAAGTAGGCCTATTGCCTTACCTTATCTATATACGTTGATGTTGAAAGGACATTAAATGGTCTTAGACTTGAAAGTGTAAATCATTCCAATCTTTGAACTCAGGATCGTCTTGAAGTTCTGAGCAGATTTAAATTAAGAATACCAGACAAAGTGAGTCTACCCTTAATGAACTTGCAAAATATGCCTTGCATATCGATTGTATTGAATATATAATGTACTCAAGAAAAGTTGCCTGTCTGAACATTTCAGAGCTTCTTGTTTTACTTTTTCATGATCGCCCATTTTTTTATTTTGTTCGCTTGGTTTTTTTTTTGTTTTGTAAACCCATTTCAACAGATATTTCAGTTTTTTGTAAATATGTCAATGTAGCCCCATACAGCCCATAAACAGTAGTATGTTCTTTGATATTAAAATAAAAGGTATTGGATCTACTAGTTTTACAAAATCTACGTGAGATAAACAAAGAGCTCTGCCTACATGTGTATAATTTTTACTTTACCACTGTTTCTTCACCCACTCTCAACCAGCAGTGAGGATCTGGAGCTTAAATTGTTGTCTTGAAAGGGGAGTTAAGCTTTAATTTACTGCCTTAAAAGTAAAAACAAAACGTTATTGCCCCTGAACTGCGATAGGTTGTGGTTGTCTGATATCGTTTACATTAGAAGGAGGGGAGCATTAGGGATGCGCTGGGAAAGTCATGAAAGAAAGTTATCTCTCATTTTGAGAATAATGTAGGTTAAATAAGTTTTCATTATATGTTCCTGGCACACAAAAACACTCATAATTTTTTTAAATAGCTTAAACAGTCATATTGTAGCATTTTATTTTAGCTTACCGGTATTCCATTCTTTACAATAATAAAAGACAGCTCACTGTTTGTAACTTTAAAAACTTTTTTATATAATGAGCGCCAAAAGAAACGCAACATCGAATCTTCAATATGTATTACTGAAAACTGCAAGGGATTAAATGAGACATGTGATACATCATTTTAAAGGTTATTTATAGCTTTTTCAATTTAAAATAATGGCGACGAGGAAAATCGATTAAAACAAAAGACCCTCGATAAAGTAGAGTTTATGAAAACAGGATACCATTGGTAAAATTCCACAATGCAAACTATACAGCAATTTTGATCACATTTTTACATACCTGTTCAGTAGATAAGTCTTAAGAACTTAATTACAAATCAAGACAGGCTCCGGCTAATAATGTGTGTGCCCCCTTTGGGCCTCCAGTACAGCAGCACATCGACGTCCCATCGAAGATACTAGAGTCTGTAAAAAATGTGTTGGAATAGCATTCCAGTGCCTTCGTAAGGAATGTTCAAGACCATCAACGTTTTGAGGTAGATGGTCTTGACAGTTCAGCCTCCTCTGCAAATATTCCTACAAATTTTCGATTGGATTAAGGTCTGGCGAAAGTGCTGACCATGGCAGAACCTAGACATTGCTTTGCTCAAGAAACTGTTGAGTGTACCTAGCTGTGGGAGCTCTTGTGTTGTCTTGTTGAAATACATTTATATGCATGGCGGTGTAAGGCACCACGTGAGCCTGAAGCACATCTCGCACGTATGTCTGCGCATTTATCGCCCTTCTATTGTGGAAAAAAACTGACTCAATCCTATCATTGTAAGAGCTAGCTCCCCACATCATCAGAGATGCTTTACCCCCACCTGTCGTGTTCCCTAACGCAATCTGCTTGGTATCTTTCACCGCTTCTTCTCCATACACGTCCACGGCCATCAGCATGGTCAATGCAGAATCGAGATTCGTCACTGAATACGACACTTCGCCATTGGATGCGATCCCACGCGGCATGTTCCTGGGCCCACAGGGTACGTTGGTGTCGGTAACGCTGGGTCATGATGGTGCCGATGTATGGGCGACGAGCACTTAGGCCAGAGGTAAATAAACGTCTTCTTACTGCGTTTGCACTTATACGTTGATTATTTCTTCCTCTTGCCTGACGCGATGAAGCTGAAGCTGAAAGAAATCTGTTGTTCATATGATTTCTGACAAGGTTTCTGTCTTGTCTCTGCGTAAAGCACCTAAGCCTCCCAGAACGGGGCGGATCACTCACCGTGTCCGTCTCATGTAGACGTTATCTGCGTCTGAAAATCATCGTCCTGTTTACATTCATACGGAAGGAAACGTCACTGATAGGAAGACCTGCTTGGAGCAGTCCTAAAGCACGATGACGATTAACTTCAGGTAAGCGTGGCCTTTTGTAAAAATAAAATCGTTTAATTCTAAAAATAGCAAATAATTATTGGGCACCTTACAAGGTATCCTTGTTTGTAATTTTGAGAATCTCGACCACGTGGTTTTTCTACAAGCACGGATTTCACATTTTTTACAGGGTATTCGAAAATCGCTCGCCTTGACTGGCAAACCACGTACGGGACTCGGGAGTGTGCTTGAACTCATGTTCAGATGTGTTACTACTCACAACACACAAAAAATCAACTCACCAACCTTTCTTTAAAGCGCGCATGGGCGCGAAAATAAGGAATGTCATGTTGCGTTTCTTTTGGCGCTCAGTATATATATACATAACGCATTAATTATTCACTTTCATCTGTTTACCCTTATAAAAGTCGTGAAGCTTGATTTTAAAAGAAGAAAGAACATTTCGCCTCAGAACAGAGTTCGCAAGATAATTACTTTAGTATTGATCTTATTTTGCTTGCATTGTTAGATATTAAATTGCGGTTGTCGGAGAACACCATAGACGCCTTTTCAAGCAAACTCACAGAGGCCCATACTCGCTTCATAAAGCAGATTGCCTTTGTCTAGGTTAAGCTTCAATCCTAAGAGTAAAGAGTAAATTATACCTCAACATTTTATTGCTTTCATTGAGAGCAGCCATAGTTTGATTGTGGTATTCATAAAATTCAGAAAACCGAAAAAAATTCAAATGCAGTGGAACCCCTGAATAAGGACCTGAAAAATGGTAAAAACAGGCCTTATATGATGGGGGTCTTAGTTCAGGGGTTAAATTACTATACACATATAAGTGGATGTCCTCAAATTTTAAGTCTCATAAAAGGGCGTATTTATTGGGGGGGGGTTAATTGAGAAGTTTTCATTATATTCTGGATTACAGTGTCCATGCACCTTCATGTTTGCAACGAGAAAAACAGTCTGTACCCAATATATCTTTTATTTTAGAATTTGAAATGTTTATCAGCCACTGTCTCAAAACTAACAATTTGATAAAGAATGCCTAAAACTTTTTTTTCGTATGAATTCGCCACAAAGGTAAACTATGGAAAGATTAGTACATAAAAAGTTTGTAGAAAAGAAAAATTGTATTGCTCTCTTTTTCAGCCAATTATTGGAATATCTGTACGGCACTTTTTACTAATATCACAATCGCTGAATATGTATGCATATTTCATGCCATAATATGAGCCTACGTAATGTAATCTACATATTCCTCAAAAACAAATATGTGTAATGATACTAAACTTACACACACTACATGGTAGGTGATTTGCCCTGTAAATAATAAATAGCATGAAAATCTCAGATGGCAGTTTTAATTGTAACAGTTTTTAGTAAAAGTATTTTTACTGTAGGTCTTTTGAACAGCACACACTTAAAGCAATACTATCTTTATTTTGTAGTTTATTAAATTGAAAGTTTAACCTCTGTAAATTTGCAAGACCAATGTAAATATATGTACTACTTCTTGCTCGAAATTCTTATCCAAACAATTTTTTGGACAAAACAGGTCAGTGGCAACTGACAGATAGTCCGATAAAAAACAAACAGGCTCTCTTGCATTAACTAAAGACTATATAAAGATATACTGACCGCCAAAAGAAACGCGACATCGAATCTTCAATATATATTACTGAAAACTGCAAGGGATTAAATGGGACATGTGATACATCATTTTAAAGGTTAATTATTGCTGTTTCAGCTTAAAATAACGCCTCATTCATCAGTGGCCTCTGAGGACGAGGAAATTAGATTAAAACAACAGACCCTCGATAAAGTAGATTTTTCGAAAACAGAATACCATTGGTAAAATTCCACAATGCAAACTATGCGGCAATTTTGACCACATTTTTACAGACCTAGTCAGTAGATAAGTCTTTAGAATCTAAATACAAATCGAGACAGGCTCCGGCTAATAATTT
>BMAT01007428.1:177665-198810 GCA_019649035.1 Elysia marginata
ACGTACACGGCCATCAGCAAGGTAAATGCAGAATCGAGATTCGTCACTTAAATAGACACTTCGCCATTGGATGCGATCCCATGCGGCATGTTCCTGGGCCCATAGCGTACGTTGGTGTCGGTGACGCTGGCCCTGGATGGGGCCGATGTATGTGCGACGAGCACTTTGGCCAGAGGTAGATAAACGTCTTGTTACTGTGTTTGCACTCATACGTTGATTATTTCTTCCTCTTGTCTGACGCGATGAAGCTGAAGCTGAAAGAAATCACATGATTTCTGATAAGGTTTCTGTCTTGTCTCTGCGTAGTGCACCTAGGCCTCCCAGAACGAGGCCGATCACTTGCCGTATCCGTCTCATGTAGACGTTGTCTGAGTCTAAAAATCGTCGTCCTGTTTATACTCATACGGAGGGAAACTTCACTGATAGGAAGACCTGCTTGGAGCAGTCCTAAAGCACGATGACGATCAACTTCAGATAAGCGTTGCATTTTGTAAAAATAAAATTGTTTAATTTTAAAAATGGCTGATAATTATCGGGCACCTTGTAAGGTACCCTTGTGTGTAATTTTGAGAATCTCGACCACGTGGTTTTTCTACACGCACGGATTTCACATTTTTTACAGGGTATTCGAAAATCGCTCACATTGACTGGCAAACCACGTGCGGGACTCGGGAGTGTGCTTGAACTCATGTTCAGATGTGTTACTTATCACAACACACAAAAAATCAACTCACCAACCTTTCTTTAAAACGTGTATGGGCGCGAAAATAAGGAATGTCATGTTGCGTTTCTTTTGGCGCTCAGTATATTAGTTAACGAATGTGGCGAAGAGAGGTCCGTTTACCTTTCCCCAGTGTTGTTTGTGGTCTGGTGAGGAGATCATCATGGGTTCCCCCATACCAGGTTCGTATAGGTTAGTTTTAGCACCAGGGAAAGGGATGCCATTGTCTGACGTCCACAGAACCAGTGTATCATCCAGGTGACCTGAGATCTCCAGCTCTTTCATAAACAGACCAATACCTGGTGGAAAACACCAAATCTCGTAGATGAAGATGTCACGAAATGTCGTAAACCTGTTGTTTCTGATGATAAACCTTAAAATGATAATCCTGTCATAAATCCGTTCAAGGATGCTATGTCTAAATGCTTTGTCGTAAATTAAAAAAACGGGTAGATTGACCAAGAAATATATAAATCACTTTGTCCGCTATCACAAGCGACAAACTTTTAAATTGTATAAAAGTTCTTTATTATCTTTAATTTTAGGGGTCCTTTTAGATTAATTTACAACAATACACAGTGTTTCGGTTTAAGATAGATTTACGGTAAGAGCCTTTACAAAGCAATCATATTTTTTTTGCTTAAAATAATATGTTAAGCACCACAAACGACAGAATCGTTACTTTTTCGCAGCCTCAGAAGATGCGTCGGTTGTTAACTATAATAGAGAGGCTGATAGCCAAATGAAAAGATTATGAGGGCTGTTAGGTGGCAGGAAGATAAAAGCAGACATGCAGGGCCAAGTTAGCAGAAAGACAGATGAAAGCAGATTTGTATATTTAGACAGGGAGATAGGGGAAAAGCTCATACCGGGGGTAGAGACAAGGAAACAGAACAACCAAAGGAGAAAGAGAAAGTGGGTGAGATTAAATGGGGTGGGCAGCGGGAGATTCGAGATCAATACCATAACTTGAAGGTTCAGGTGAAAAGCTATCCTGACCCTTGGTCTTCACCTACTTTAACTAAACTAACCCTAAAACCAGGTATGGTGGGTTTAAAATATAACCGCAATGTAAAAATGAGCGGAGGCCTGTGCCTTACTATAGTTTGCAAAATCGTTGTTTCATGTAATTGTCAAATAAAAAAATCAACCGAGGGTAAACAATTTTTAAGCAGTAGGCCTATGTGCATCTACGCTGGGCCTTTCTTTAGCCCCGCAATACCTTAGATTCTGGTATGCGGGGACGACTGGCAAAACGAAGGCTTTCGATTTATATAGTTACTATGCGATTATAGTAAGTATATAACTTAGTCGTAAAAACCCTCCTGGCTCATATCCCCTAATACCAAGAGGTCCCCAAGTATGATTTTTTTAAACTTTTACTTTTAGAAAGTCACAATACTAAATGAATCAGCTGAGTGTTCATAGCGATTGTGATACTCCCGTGCAACGAAACGCAAAACCAATGAGCACGACATACAGCTCAACCATTAAGTTCACATAGGCATATGGATGAGTTTTTGAAAATGAAACAGCACGCTTGGCCGAAATAGTTATGTTGTAGGGTTACGGTAAAAACAACCTAAACGTTACCTACTTAAAGTAAGTGAAGTATTTCGTACATGTCGTAGATTTCGAATGATTAATCGAAGGTAAAATTTGTTGGAAAAATATGTTTGAAAAATCACCTCCGTCTGATATGTTGACACGATACAAAAAGAATTAACGTTATCATTCCTTTCTCACATACTTTGACATGCGTTCAGTGTTTCACGACCTAGGTACCGGTCTGAATGTTTTTTTCTAGGTTTAATTTTCGTTCAAACGGGCTCTTCGTTTCCGGAAACTCAGTTTTTAGATTTACTCCTATACGAACCGGGGCTACTATTCATTTGCCTTGCAAGTCAATTCCTTACAATAGTCTCTCTATAACCAAAAGTAAACCCTCTGTTTCTTGCCAGCATTCTCATATTAAAGTGGACCCAACGTCTCTCGCCAGTAATCCCATAAACGTAAATAAACTTTTGTCTCTAATATTCTCGCTATGAACAGAAATAAACTCGACCGATCTAGCTTGCGTTCTCGTTGCAATCTTTAGTAAACCCCTGATCTCTATCCAGTGTTCTCTGCATGAACTAAAGTAAACGTGTGCCTTGCCTAACCTTGTAACAATGACCAATATCTATGTTTCTAGGCATTAATTAATGTCAGAGGCCCATTAAACGTAAAGGGACCCTACCCTGGTCCATCCTGTTGAATGAGGTGTACATCGCTGCGATGTCTTCCCGGGTGGCAGGGGTGTCGGGCAGGAAGTAAGGCACTATGACATCGGCTGGGTTGTACTGGATTGGCTTCCAGTCCGGTATGCGGCCGTGGCCTGCTTGACCGTCTCCCCACTTGTTCATGAAGGGCCCGTAGTGCCCACCTGCCCGTTGTGGGTCATGGAAGGCGATGTACAGGAAGAATGGTCTGGAAACAGTGGTGTTTTAGATATATCAGAACCTACTTGGATGGACAAGTATACTGCTACAAAAATTGAACAGTCGCTCATTTTCTTGTTTTAAAACATTCAAAAAGACATTGAGAAATCATTTAAAATATTTTTTTTTAAAGAAATCATGTTGATTTAACTGTGTTTTCTGGAGATGATATAAAGAGAAAAGCTTTATTGATATTTGTTGAGTATAAGAAAACGCGAACTCTCAAGAAATATTGCTAAAGACTGGTAGATGGCCCTTCATTTATTTTGAAGAGTAAGTAATGAAAGACGGTTCTTGAGAGTATTTCCTTCTTGCTATTACTTTTATAAATTTAAAAACTTAAGACTTTTCAAACAGCTCTTTTGGTTATTAGATGCTTGACATTTCCCTAAATTCCTTTTTCTAATATGGGGAAGGTTTTTTGCGAGGGCATATTGAACACCTGATCAAATGATTTAGTGTCTAATATTTTATCTGTGTGATCTGCCGTGTGGAGTCGAGAAAGGTTTACTGTTACAGGCTGCGTACTCGGTGCACATGGGTCACGCCATTATTTACAACGAGGCAAAAAACTGGTACTTTCGCAATTTAAGGCGAATTTTAGGTTTAACCGTTAATGAATAAAGATACATCCGGTTGATTTCATGGTGGAATTACATAAATCATATAGGAGTCGTAGTATATACTGATAAGCAAAATAAAAATATGTAAGATAAATATTACAGCTCTAAGAATACAGACGAAATAAGTCACCTATCAGTATTGCGCAGTAATTATATCAAGCAATTCATAATACTGTTTTCTGATGGCTCATTTACCTAACTCATATATCAAACTTGAGATGGTTAGTTCAGAATGCCAAGTTACTCTCTAAAATTTATCTATCTTTTGGAGGTTTAATATGTCAACGTAAGTTTAAAATTAATGAACTAAGCTGCTTAAAAAGTTCATAATTTAGTAGTATCAAATAGATTGTTGGAAGGAAGATGTAAAGGCAATTTTTAAACTGTTACTTTTGTTAAACCTGTCTTCGATTTTTTTTAAAATAGATTATTTATTTCTAATAACATTGAGAGTTAAAATGTATGTCTGTTTATTGAAAAAACTAAGAATTTTTTTTAACGAGAAGGGTAAAAACTCATAAGTAAATTTGCTAAAAATAAAAAGATTTGTTAAACTTTGATAACTTAATACTGCCGTCTTGGCAAGAAAAGATTTTATTGGTTTATTGTTTGAGTAATGAGAAAAGTGATCGAGTGATTGGTGTTTTTAAAATGTCTACTAAGGAATGGTTTTCTTTCTGGTAGCCTCAACAAATCAAAATAGCCAGGAAAAGCTGAGAATTGAAGACCAAAACTTTTTAGTTTAGTGGCCATCTCTCTCTCTCTCTCTCCCTCTCTCTCCCCTCTCTCCCCCCCCCACTCTCTCTCTCTCTCGTGAATACATAATTATGTCTCTCTTTTGCTTGCTCTCTCTCTCTATCTTTCTCTCTTCACTTTATCTCTCTCTCTTAATCTTCCTCTTTTTTTCTCTCACTCTCTTTTTCTCTTTCTCTCTGCCTTCCTCTTTCACTAATACCTACTTCTCCTTTTCGTTTGCTTTGTCCAGAAACTCTTTCACAAATCCTTTCATGTGGGTGATGTTTCTACCGACTTGGTTGACATTGTCTATCTTCATGTAGTCAAAAGTGTAAACTTCCATGGGACCGACGTGGTACTTGCCGACGATGCCTAAAATACAATGTTTAGACCAGTATATTTCTAAACAGGAAGTTACGTCCCTCTAGTACTTGAATAGGTCTGTGGTTTTTCTTTTTCTTTGAAGACAATGTTTGGTTTGTATGTACAAACATCATCGAACGGAATGTGACTTACAGTGGCGGTGGTTTTTCTATTTCAAAGCAGTAACATTTAAAAAGTAAAAAAGCTTTTATTGATCCTCTGTATAACAAAGATACATTAAGAACTATAAATTCATAACTGTGAACAGCGGTCTACTATTTGTGTTTTAGAATAATCCTCTGAAGTCTGGGCAAGATGGGAAGTTGACTGTAAGCAAATTAAACAACTTAGCTGCAAACCCTTTCTTCGCTGTAGTAAAAGGCCTGGGTCAATAGTGATTTCCCATGTTTTGATAAATGAGCATCACAACATGTTCCGTATGCTTGTCTTAATCTTTTTGCTTGGTGTTCGGACCTCTGAAAAATTCAGATTCAGACTGAAAACGAAACGTTTCAGGGGTTAAACTTATTTTTAAAAAAAAGCAACTCCCACAATTATTCTCCAGTTACGGCAACTGATGCGCCTCTTACCCCTTCCCAGCCAAACCTTTTCGGACACCATAATAGAGAAGTAAAGAAGCAATCCAAAAAAAAAAGATTATCAGTGTATTATATTTTCACGTCATCGTTATTAAGTAACGTTGCTGTAAAAAATGTTAAAATTTGTTTTTGAAAATATTGAAGTTGTAATAAAGCAACGAGTACGGTACCGCTTTCATCCAAGCATATCTTGATTATAACGCTCTTTGCGCGTTTCAAGTCTACCTAAAGAAAGCGCCTTCCTTTGCTCTTATATAATATGAAATTTTAATAGGCAAAATCATTTAGTATAGCAAAACTTTTCAACAGATCTTCAGGTAACATCTGATGAGAGTTTGATGTGTTTTTTAAAAGTTCATCTTCCAACAATCCCATGGGAGGTCGGTGGACTTGAGGATACTTTACATTGAAATAAAGCCTCTCGAAAAACGTTGAAAATTAAAGAAAATACCAAAACCAGCAATTTTGGCTTATGATCTATAATAGCAGCTCATTCTGCTAGGCAAACCGTACATTTAGCTTAAATAGGTACATGTCTTTCTCATAGGCTCTTATTTGACTATTCCAGTCGCAAAATGATAAACAATGTGGGAGGTTTTAGTCTACCTTTCTCTTTCGCCGTTATTGTGTCTTAGTTTGCTTATTACTGAGATTGCTCTCAAATACATAACCAATTATCTTTTACAGTCACGTTCTTCTCCTTGGCACTCAGTTTTTATAGTTGTGACTATAATGGCTATATAACCCTGATATTAGTTTCAACTTTGTAAAAATTCATTTTTTAATCAATGATAAGTGGTGAACACGTTAGAAGTCGCAACAAGTCGAGAGATAATCAGTCACTTGAAATTATCTTTCAACAGTTTAAGAATTTAAGGTAATGCAAACTGATTATCTTAAACAAGAGATCGAAAACTAAAGTTCAGATATAACAAACAGATAGATGGTTTTGTTAATTTCTCATATGACTTTTGCTTGTACTTTTTAACCGTTACTTTATATTTTAATCGTAAGACTATCTTTTAAAGTTCTCTTCTAAACATGAGAGGGTCTGCGAAATAGACTTATGGATCTTCAGTCAAATAAAGTATGTTGTCGGTGCTTTGCCTTTATTAAATTATTCTTACATATTATTATTATTATTATTATTATTAATATTATTATTACTATTATTGTTATCATTATTCTTCTTATTGTTATTATTATCAGCATGCTACACTGTTAATGCCATGAAACTCTTAAAAACAAAAAGAACATCTCAGGCTTAGGCTGGGATTAATCAATGTGTGACGTTATGGTTTTTCATGTCTCACCATCAAACCTCGAGCTTTTCGTTCATGAAAACCTAGCAATGAAAGACTGATAGAAATTATTTTCAAAATCCTTCTTGTTGATTCGTGAGAATAGAGTTTTGAGGCGAGGCCTGAGGTCTCTTCGAAGGCCCTGATATATTTTAAGAGGTGAGTTAGAATCTCTTATTGTCCTTACGCTGATCAAGATTGTAAAAAATTGCAAAGTTGTTTAAAAATAAGACAAGGTTTACACCAGGTAGGGTTAAAAAGAGACAGCAATTATTTCACAATAATAGTCTTAACTAATCGAATTCTTATTTATTAAAAAGTTTTGACCGAATGACTTTTACTCTAAACACTGATTCAATCTTGGTTATTCTTTTTTAGATTTTGAGATCCAATGAAAATTACGTTTAGAGTCATACTTATAAAGGAATAATTAGCATGATCACCATCATCAGGTGCCTTGCCCCTTGGCGTTGGCGATCATGTCCTTCCAGCTCTCTCGATCCCAGGTTTCCGACAATGCGTCCGTCACTCTCTTTGTCCCCATCCAAGAAGTCATGCCATCAAGCATTTTCTCTCTTTGTCTTCCTCTGCTCTTCTTCCCCTCCATTCTTCCGTTGTAACAAGGTTCTCTAATCCCTCTCTTCTCATTATGTGTCCCACAAACTTTGCCTGGCGTCTTCGTATTCTGTTCATCAAGGACCTGGTTGTCTCAGTCTCTTTCAGAACCTCTTCGTTCGTCTTTCTCGCCGTTCATGGTACTCTTAGCATACGTCTAAAGAACCACATCTCAGCGGCCTCAATTTTCTTTTGTATCTCTTTAGTTATTGTCCAAGCCTCACATCCGTACAGGAGTATGGGTTCAATGTAACATTGAAGGGCCCGTTTTCTAGTTGTTATCGTTATTTTGTTGTTGGTTAGTAATGGTTTCATTTTTTGGAAGTTAGTTTTGGCTTGTGCAATTCTAGCTTTTATTTCTGTGTGGTTTTTACCGTCCTGTGTTTTGATATTTCCTAGATATTTGAAAGAGTCGCGTGGTTTCAATTTTTTCCCATCAACAAAGAGATCAGCGTTTAGATTTGGCATCCGACTAATAACCATAACTTCTGTCTTTTTGCTGTTTAATTCGAGTCCCATTCTTTTACTTTCGGTTGCTGCTATGTCTATCAATTTTTGTAGATCTTCCTTATTTTCAGCTATTAACACCGTATCGTCTGCATACCGTAGATTATTGATCATTCTTCCACCTATTCTAATTCCTGGGTATTCATCTAAGTTTCTTACGATTGTTTCACCGTAAAGGTTAAAGAGATCCGGTGAGAGTACACATCCTTGTCTAACTCCTCTCTTTATAATTTGGAAAGGGCTTGTCATATTCAATTGAATTTAAAGTAATGGCTAGCACAACCCATGTGCCTACCATTACCAATAATTTCTAGAGGGTTTCCATGTTTCCTCAAAAATTATGCCTCAGAGTAAACCCATACGTGCTAAGGATTAAAAAAAAAAACCTTGGGAGGCATGCTTACCAGTAAATATACCGTTATCACTAAGTATCTTGGGTAGACTGCGGACATTGTAGAAAGATTGGAAGTGATGGACCCCATTATGAAGACCATACATGCCATTCTGGTGCTGGGGGAGGCCAGTCAGGATCACAGACCTGAGAGATGAAGTCAGAAGTCAGCTGTCAAAATGCTGATACGTTTCTCATTTTGTTTTAGTCTTGTAACTTTACAAACATTACTAGCTTTGCCAAGCTCGGGTACGCGCGATTCCACGTCAAAGCATAAAAAACCTAGAAAGTATGAACTTATCAACGGGTTTTCTTTTTCAAGACAAACAATGCCTCAATGTAGACGGATACGAGCTTAAGATTAAAAAGTTGATAGGCATGTTTTTGTTTTGTGCAGTCGCCAAATTTTTCAATAACTTTACTTCCAAATATACTAAAACAGCATGTTATTCAGTATATCTATCTAACTTATTATAGTTTTAGCCTTCCCACTGTATCTATTTCTTGTGAGGAAGTTTGCACTTGGAATGCATTCTTAAATCATACCAAAGATAATAAAATCCTACCTATTGACCCCAATATTTACAACACCTTGAACTCCCGGCTCATATAACGAGGGGCGTAGGCATTTCAAAGAATTGAATGAATTGATTGCTGGTGCGAGATACTGAGCACTATTGCCGACTCGTCACAGTTGTCCTTAGTCCAGCCACAATACGTTTTACGGTGCAACACCCATTATTGTCTGGCTCAATAGTCTTCTTTACATTGTTTACACGTGTCCATGTTCTTTTTTTTTCTTTGGTCGGCGTTATGGCAAATGAAACCCAAACACAGAATCCCTTGCTACCTTACCTCCGGAAATGAAATATCTACTAAAGCTCGGTGCCGTGAATATAACATTACTATCAATCATATCTACAAAGGCGACTGAATTTGATTGCACGCTTTACTTCAAATAATACATAAAAACACGCGTTGACGGAAGAATCTGATCATCTGATTATCGGATAGCTTAGTATTAGAGAACAATCGCAGTGAGCAGTGTGGTAATATAGATGAACCTGCTTGGTGAGCAGCTGCTGACACCCGTGTAGCCTCTGTTGAAGATGACACTGCGTGAAGCCAGGGCGTCCAAGCTGGGTGTGTCACATACAGTGTTATTGTACGCTGTCTGCATGAAACCACCATCATCAGCTGAGAAAAGGGGAAAGTGTTGCCCTTTTTATTTTGTAATTGAGATGGCGCGAGTCTGGTTGACAAAATCGCTTCGTAGAAATTTAGCACACAATAATTGCCATTTGTTACCCTTAAAAACAAAAAATGCAATGAGATACTACACTCAAACACTCAAAGGAAATATGCTATTCTGAAAATAAGCATGCGGGGGAATTTTTTACAAGAACATCGGTATTAAAAAATACGATTAAAGGAAAGATGTGAAAAAAAAAGAAAATATTTGGAATTTATACAATATGCACCGGTACTTATTTCATACATTGATGTAAGATAAAATAAGATAAAATATTTTGTAAATAATTTTAATGCAAGTGAAGAAGGTTACACTACAATATTTTTTCAGATTTGTTTAATTTCATCTTTATTACAACTCTACTATAAATCCAAATAACTACGCTTGCTTGGCAAAGTTTCAGATAGTATGAGCTAACATAAAAAACATTGCAATAGTTTCTAGCTGTTCAAGTTCGATGGATCAAAAGGTTTAAGTAAAAACTTTAAAAATTATGTCAAAGAAAAAAGTCATGCTATATTTAAAGTATACAATTTGTACAGCTTTCACATGCGTAAATAACGTTTCTAGGTTATTACATTTGAACTCACCCAAAATAACGACCACATTGCGTTGCTTAGCCTGTGCGGCGAAAGCTAACAAACACACCAGAGACAGACCACGAAGCATCGTGTATTTACCTTAACAGCTAAAACAACTAATCTGCTAAGACTGGTTGCCTATAGCGAACTGACCGGCGAGATGTGATACATCTGTTTTGATTGCCTTTTTTACGAAAGTATGTCAAACTTCTTTGATAAACGAGGCACGTGACGCTTTAAATCCACATTACCTTACAGGTATCGAACTTATTGGCTCTCCACGTTACAGTTGTAAACCGACTTAGAGACAGTTCTTAATCTCAAATCATAAGTTACGTTCAAATACATAGATAAAATTAATATGATAGCACACACACGCTAATTCGTCGTACTTTGGGACTTATAAGTAAAGGTTATCTATTTCAAAACTGTTCGCATATGTTCAAGTAGCCTAACTATTAGAAAATGAAACATTGTCTTTATCAATTGGATAACAGCATATGAGTCAAATGAACAAGTTTTTATGTGATAATGGTTATATGACGAATGTGAACTAGACTTAAGTGATAATAATAACGGAAAGATTGGTAAACCCCCATCTTTGACTGACCTTGAAATCCGTTGATTGTTACTAGATCTGTAAAATGTTGTGCAATACTTGCAATTTTTGTCTCCTTTGATGTGAGCAATGAGACATTGATTGATTGATTGGAATTTTTACAAGCCCAGTCCATCATTAGCGATGATCTCAGGGCTTACGATTTCTTCAACTGTAGTTTATTTCGATACTTTAATCTTGCCGACCTATCTCATATATTAAAATCAAGTTTTAAAAATCTTAGATACTATTTACAAGTTTTAAAAGTTTTCTGTACATTGCTTCAGATTTTGCCATATAATCCAATTTCTTTCAGATAATCCGAAATCTGAGAGGCTTTCACCTCTCGGAATAGTGTGTGCATATTAGTTGTCTTATAATATTTTTGTCTGCTTAGCAAAAAATCTGCGCATTCCACTAAAATGTGTTTTACAGTGAGAGGACATTCACAAGCTGTACAATAGGGTTGTTGTTCCCCTTTTAAAAGGTATTCATGAGTGATCCGTGAATGGACGATACGGAGTCTGCTCACAACAGTCTCTTGTTTTCTGTTCAGTCCTTCATAATAAATGAGTCTTTCTTTAAGATTTGGTCTAATTTCATAAAGTTTATTGTCGACTTCAGTATCCCAGGCCGTCTGCCACAGTTGTTCAAGATGCGTGTTTAAGTTTTAGGTCGGACCAGATGACTTGTTTATCATCGTGAATTTCCTGATTGAGCGCTAGTTTAGCAAGTTCATCCACTTTCTCATTTCCGGGTATTCCTACATGAGAAGGGATCCATACAAGGACGACTTTTGTCCGAGGGGCCATTTTCGCTAAAAGGTTATAAATACGAGCAACATTTTTATTCTTTAAAATTTTCCCCTGTAAGGCCTGTATGGCCGAGAGGCTGTCAGTGTATATTACAGATCTTAGAATTCTTTTTCGTTTGAAATATTTGAGAGCTAGTGATATACCCTCAAGTTCTGCATTAAAAACTGTGGAATCATAGTTAAAACGTGTCTGTTCTTGTTTATCAGGATCTTTTGGGTAGAAGGAGGCAGCTGCTACCTTCTCACTTTTCGACCCATCAGTGAATGCCTCCTTATAAGCGGCATACTTTTCTCGTAGTTGAGCAAATTCTTGTCGAAATACCATTTCGCTAGTATCTTCTTTTTTGAATGATGTTAGGGAAAGATCAAAGGTTATGTTGTGTTCCTCCCATGGGGCAGGAATTTTTTCATAGCGATCGTCTATTCTTCTAGGATCAATATCTGCATTTAGAATGTCGGGGAGTGTTCTTGTTCCGAAAGGTGGAACGGTATTGGACCTATCGAAGAGTTCGCTTGATGGGTCATTTGATATTGTATTGTAGCACGGGTTGTTTGGAAGAGACTTAATTTTCAAATAGTAATTCATTAACAATTTTTGTCGTCTGAGAGCAAGAGAGCATTCTCCTGCTTCAACGTATAGGCTTTTTACTGGGGAAGTCCGAAAAGCACCTAGTGCTATACGTAGACCTTGGTGATGAATTGGATCTAACTGTTTCAGTATGTGATTTTTGGCAGATCCATATACTATGGATCCATAGTCAAGTTTCGATCGAATTAAAGCTCGATACAATTTTAAGAGAGTGTTTTTATCTGCACCCCAGTCAGTGTGACCCACAACACGTAAATTTAGAGCCATTTGACATTTTCTTTTCAAAAGAGAGATATGATTTTGAAAAGTGAGCTTTTTATCAAATGTGATACCCAGAAATTTAGCCTCTTCTTTCACAGGAATAGCTTGGCCGTTCAGAGAGAGAGAGGGTTCGGTATAAAGCCTTTGATTGTGGAAGTGGACGCAAACTGTTTTGGAGACAGAATTTAAAGCCTTTTTCACCAATACATTTTTGGACTTTGTTAATGCACAGTTGCATAGTACTTTCGAGGTGTTTCAGGTGTTTCCCCTCGATTGATAGATAAATTGATTGAAATTTTCACAAGCCCAGTCCATCATTAACGATGATCTCAGGGCTTACGATCTCCTCAATTGTAGTTTACCTCGATACTATAATCTTGCCAACTTATCTCATATATTAAAATCAAGTTTTAAAATTCTTAGATACTATTCACAAGTTTTGAAATTTTTCTATACATTGCTTCAGATTTTGCTTATGTCTGTGTAAAGAAGCGTCATGATTTGAAAGTAATTAAGGCAGGAATAAAACATTGAACACATTTCTGCACAGGTAAGTACATATGACTCGCATTCAGGGTGAACGATGTCCCAATTTTCAACTTCAAACGCATTGCTGTTTTACCAGGTCATTTTTCTTACATTTTAAACGTAAAAATACATAACTTTTGTTGATTTAAAGTAGAGAGAAAAAGAAGAAAAAAATCTTTCAAGGAAATAAAAAAATAAAAGGCAATTCCAACATTCGATTTATTTATCCTGGACGCGAGATCTTTCTCTCAGGTAACAAATGATTTAAAGAGGTCTTCATTTGTTTATGGGTAGCATGGTGTTTTGAGTGCTCACGATGTTATGTTTGAGAGAACCGAACAATTTTTCAAAATAAAAGTAAAAAGCTTATTTTATGCGGCTAATCCATTAAAACACTCAAAGCGCTTTACATGGGTTCGCCGCCAAACCATAATCAACCAAGTTGCTAGACTCACAGAGGAGCAGCAAATAATTTGCATCACTTTGGCAGGCCTACCAGATCTTTTACTGCCTGTAGTCGGTACTCCTTTAGCGCATGATTGAGGCAAAGAAATTTGTGTAAAGAGCCTTTTACAAGAACTTAACGTCGACCTACCGAAGCAGGACTCGAAACCCGAATCACTCGATACGAAAGCCGAACGTCGACCACTAGACCACGAAGCCACATAAAATCAAAACATGAACAGCAGAAAATGATCGGCACGATGATTCAATTGGAGTGTAATATGATCAAATTGTGAGGTGGGTTGGGTTTCTCAGCAATTTCTACTCTCACCAATTTTCCCATAAGCCTA
The DNA here is from genome assembly GCA_019649035.1 of Elysia marginata. NCBI lineage: Eukaryota > Metazoa > Mollusca > Gastropoda > Plakobranchidae > Elysia > Elysia marginata. The sequence goes on from BMAT01007428.1 coordinate 191,418, forward strand.
AGGTTAAAATGCTAAATTTGATCAGCGTGGACAGCTTTCTCATTATCTTGAAAGAGTTTCCTTGTGCGTATAATTTGTTGTTCATAGTTCTGACTGATCCAAAAAGAAAGACAACGGTTTCTTAATGACATCCACATTCATTTAAAACGCCATAAAACATATTTGAAAAAAAAAGAGGAAAGGATAGGTATGTAGAATAAAGCGATTTTTTGTGTGGAAATTAAATCCAACTTAAATTAAGACACATCATTTTGATAATCATACATAGGAAAAAAGATATCCAAAGATATAAAAAAAAGAAAAAAACATGTTCCTCTCCAAGAAAAAGATCAAATACAGCTAGGTAACAGATCGGGACATGTAGGCTGGCTGAAGCACAAGCACATGTGTGTCCTAAGGCTGTAACTGAATAACTCAGTAATAGACAATATAGTCAATAACTTTGGAACTTGTTCAAAAAAAGACTTTGGTCAAAACTAGTTTGAAGGTTTCAAGGTAGTATAAAACAGAGCATCCAAATATTGGGCATCAGGCTTCCCACGGCCTCTCCTTACACGTATAACAAACAACTAGAGAAAATATTAGTAAATACTAATTAAGAGCTTATGATCAACAGTATGACACAGCTATGTGCGCAATGCCCAATTCTTTGCGTGGTGATTTTGAACTGATGATGACTGATATGGAGCAATAAGGACTTCTTAATAGAATTTGTGTGTATTAAAATCACGATGAAAAGTATAAAAAGGGGATTGGAAAAATGTGGAGGGGGTTTAAACTATCATTAAAACGATTTTTAGGGGGAGTGCCAAGGGGTGATCCAAAATGTGTTATGCTTTAGTAGTTAAAAACATTTTTTTAAATCTTTTAATGATTATTCTCGACGATTGTGCGCTTGTGTTGTAGGGGTGCTTACTGCTTACTTCTGTTCACTTCAAATCAAACCACCAGTACAATTTTGCAATGTGGATTGTGTGGATATTTTTATCAATTGTGTGCACTATATGTCATGTTCAGATATGTAAATCAGACTCTGGGCTCTAAACCAATGGTACAAACCCTTCACATAAAAAATCATAAGCACCTAGGCAAACGGGTGTGAAAAAAACAGGTTCACTGGCAGTCCAATGCAACATCATAAATATTCTGCCACTGACTGAAGCTCTCAGAATCTAGACTTTAAAGATAAGTTGCAAGATAAAAAAACTAACTATCAGTGTCACATCTGAAATTTTCGGCACACAAATCAAAGTCATTCATGAACTAATGTTCCAGTAGATCAAATTAGCGAAAATTGAGTGAAAAGTTACAACAAAATAGGACAGAAGTAGAAAATTGTTTCCATTTTTAAAGTGTCGACAGGATTGTTGTGGACTCGTCATAATTGGAGGCTACATATCTGAAACCAAGGTATATCAGGTGTTCTAATTTCATCTAAAACTAAAACGAGACAGGATGTAAATGGCAATTACTGACCTAATTGTAAACAGTCTTTGGACATGATCTGTTAAAACAAAAGTGTTAGCTAATATTCAGTCCTGCTGCCGTCTTGAGTGGCGGACTGAACAAATAGCAAGATAAACATTATGTGACGTAGAATTCTGTGCTAATTCAGATTTATAACTAAGTAATCACTGTCATAATCTTGAAATTAATTCAAGGAGTAACAAACTAACTAAAGTGATGAAGTTTTACTCAAAATAGATAATTAACATTTTGTGAGTGGGCTTTCCTAATTATAAAAGTGAAATATGGCGTCTCGTTTGTTTTTTTTTTCTAAAGTATGTCTTGTATTAAGGAGCTATGCTATCCATAGAATATTTTGGATTTCTTCAGTTAGAATCCTTAATTTTCTCGCAGTTTCCAGGCACCTCCAACACTTTTCTCTGAATCACAAGTGAGAGGCGGTCATGCTATCACACATAAAAACAAATAGAACTATCTTTATAAAAAGTGGTTGAAAATGGGGAGAGCAGTCAAGCTGCTGTAGTACGACATTAACTTATGGCAATATTGTTAATCACGGTATGTGGTACTGGTGTATTGTAAATAACATAATTCACCGCCTCGGATCGCCACTTTTTGGTTGCGGGTGGTTTGTCAATTTTTCAAGCTACCGTTCTACTATTTTGGTTTGTAATATAAAAAGACGTGTATTTTGATGATATAAATTCCTTTCTCTGAAAACTTCCATTCCTGAATATTTTGTACAACGCAAGGGTTCTCAATCTGTGGGTCGCGACCCCCATCTCCCCTCTCTTGACCTCGGGGTTTGCGTTTCACATAGTTGACAATTTTAAAAGTTGTTTCCTGCAAAACGTATTATGCTTGAGTATGTTCTAAAATGTTGCACTTTTACTGATGATTCTTATTAAAGACTATGTGCTTGTGCTTTAACTTTTTGTATTTGTGGTTAAATTTAAAGTTCTGTTCACTCCAATTTAAGCCACCAGTAAAATTTTGCAAGGTGAGAATATGTGGAATTTTCACTATATTATTACTTGTCATGCATTCAATATTTTCCGTTGAGAGTAAAGTTAAAATACGAGAGTGGATCAATATGTTTTGAGAGTTGCATATATAGTATTGAAGGATATTTTTACAAGCCCAATTCCACTTCAAAGGTGCTCTCAGGGCTTGGGTCCCAATGACAATGTATGGGCTGCCACCCAGAGACTAGCGGGGATACCATGACTTAGCCTCAGCCGGTCACATTATACTGACACCACCCAACCAGTTAGTAGGGGTCCGGACTGTGCTCGGCTAAGGCTCGAACCCGCGACCTCTTGGCCACGGAGCGAGGCCACTATCAACTGAGCTATCTAGGCCCCCTTGAGAGTTGCTCTGTATTTTCTAAACTGTTAATGATAAGTGCATGAAACTTTCACAGTCCTTCAAAATACTCTCCATGGCTCTCTATGCAAAGTTTCAGCCTGATCTGCCACTTCCGGAACACGCCTTGGTAGTCTTCTTCCGGTATGGTCCGCAGCTCTGAATTCACTACTTTTGCGAGGTCTTGAATGCGGTCAAACTTCCGTCCAGCTAGCCTGTCCTTCAGAATCGTAAACAACCTGAAGTCACATGGTGCCAAGTCGGGACTGTAGGCGGGTGTTAAGCCATGACTTTAGAGTTCAGACCATAGTAAAGGACATGTATGTGTGTGGGCATGAGTATTGTTAAACAAAATGGCAGTGCGTAGTTTTGGTTCATAAACTAAATCAAATGTTTGTTTTAGCTTGTAGTGAGCTCTGGATTGAACAGTTAACATTAGTGGAAATTCTTAGTAGGGAGAGGGGTTTGCAGGTGGTACAATGTGCATTTTAGCAGGTAAAGTCTGAGTGATTTGTACTGAGTGTGAGTTAAGTAGGGTTCTTCAAGCCTTTAAAAGTTAGGGCAAAAACAGACACTGGACACAAGACCCAGAAAAGCTGCTACAGGGTAGGCCTACGTCGAAACGCCGTCACTTTGACACCGGACTGGTAGATGTGGAGTTGGAGATAGATCAGTCCCTCCGCCACGCAGAGTCTTGCTTTTTGCACTCAATGTGACTTGAGTGAGTGGTCGGTGTGAACTAAAGAGTCCTGGCAGTCGGTCACTACTTGGCCTACTTCTGTTTGTGAGAAAGAAACCCTGTCGACGCTGGTACTTGACAGACCGTGCTGTTTGTCTACTGCGATACTGTGAGGCTGTGAGCCTACAGTGGCTGTGTCCAGAGAGAGAGACCCGTGTGTGTGGTCTCGAGGCTTTGGTCATACGTCGACCGTGGAGGACCGCACACTTCCGCAGCCCTAAGGCCTTGGACGAGGGCCGCACGTTCCTGCAACCCTGGTTCGCTATTTGAACCTAACGGTGGACCTGAATCATCGCCGTCATCGTCATCATCGGTGACGTCACCACCGTCATCATCGGTGTCGATACCACCGTCATCATTGGTGTCGATACCACCGTAATCGTCGTTACGACCAGCGTCATCGTTATCGTATCTTCACTCTTAAAGGATAAACATTGTGACTATTGGATTCTCGTCATCGTCATTATCGCCCTGTGAACTACGCCTGTGACTATTCATGTACAGTGGACTACGTTACGTATGCAGATTGTTGTGTAAGTGTGTGTGTGAAGTAATTAAATTAGAGGAAGTCTTAAGTTAGTCCTTTAAAACGAGTTGCATAATTCTCGATCTGGAAATAGTATTTTCTCTTATTCCTACCTACGATCCTACGAGGCTTCGTCCATCCACTGCAGGATGTAGCCCTCCGCGTCAAGCCTCCATCCATTTCTGTCACCAGCCTCTCTGTGCCATAGTCTCCCCTTTGCTTTCGCGATACTGTCGCTCCATCGCAGAGGTTGTCTGCCTCTTGATCACTTGCCGATCCTGGGTTGCCACTCCGTGGCTCTTTTTGTCCACCTGTTGTCCGACATCCTTGCAACGTGACCTGCCCAGTTCCACTTTTGTCTCTCAGCAAACAACACCACATCTTTGATGTGTGTTTGTTGTCGTATGTTTTTGCAAGGAATTTTGTCTTTTATTTTAATTCCTAAAATTTTTCTATCCATTGCTCTCTGGGCAACCCTATAATCTTGGTAAGGGACCATGTTTGGCATCCGTATGTCATAGTTGGCAGGATGCACTGGTCGTATACCTGCTTCTTTATAGAAAGTGGCATGTTCTTGTAAGATCTCTCTATTTCTGCCAAAACAGCTCCAGCCTGCTCTTATCCTTATGTCCACCTCTTCTTTTGTAAGATCCTTCATGCATGTTGATTTGCCTAAATATTTGTATTTTTGTACTTTTTCAATTGACGCGTTTTCAATTTGTATTGTATCGTCGTTTTCATAGTTTGTCATAAATTTGGCCTTTCCCTTGTGCATTTTGAGTCCCACTTCCTTGCTCTTGATGTTCAGTGTGTTCAGCTGTTCCTCCATTAGGGATGTTGGTTCTGTCAAAAGGGCTACATCATCTGCAAATCTTAGATTTGTGAGTATTTCTTCGTCGATATTTATGCCGTTTGATAACTCAGATTTTTAAAATATTTCTTCGATGGCTACAGTGAAAAGTTTGGGTGATATGGGGTCACCTTGCCTTACACCCCTGTTAATAGGAAATGGTTCTGATCTCAGATTGTCTATGTGTATCCTCGCTGTGGCATTCTTGTAGATGTTTTCCAAAATCTGGATGTAGTTTTCGTTGATGTTTATTTTCCGTAGTGCGTCAAAAATTGCAAAATGTTCCACCGAATCGAAAGCTTTTTCATAGTCTATGAATCCTAAGCATAGTTGAAGATTGTATTCATTCGATTTTTCTATTATTTGGCTTAAGGTGTGCATATGATCAGTGGTGGAGAAAGCTTTTCTAAAACCAGCTTGGTCGCGTGGTTGGTTTTCGTCGAGGATCCTTTCCATTCTTTTTTGTATAAGACGTGTGAAGATTTTGTATGAGTGAGAGAGTAGGCTTATTGGTCTATAATTTGCTATGTCTCCCGGGTCGCCTTTTTGTAGAGGATTATAATTTTTGCCTCGTTCCAGCTTGGTGGTATTTCTTTTAAAGTAAGAATTTGGTTCAGTGATTTTGTCAGATATGAAATTGCTGGTGCTTCCCCTATCCGGATTGTGTCGCTGGTTATCTCGTCGGGTCCTGGAGCTTTGTTTTTGCTCATTTCGTTCAGACATTTTATCACTTCCTGTTTTTCAAATGATGGTAACTCTTCCTTGTCTTGGCTGCTGTTCCGGGTGTTTTGAGGAACTGGTGATGCTGTTTCATACAGTTTCTCGTAAAAATCTTTGCACATCTGTAGAATTGTTTCTCTATATGTTTGTGTTTTTCCCTCTTTGTCTTTCATGTAACTTATCTTCTTCTTGTTTCCGTTTTTATGGGTTTGCTTCGGTCCTCTTTTTTGTTCTAGGACAGATATCACTAAGTCTTTCCTTCTTTGACCTGCTTTTGCTCTCCGTTTCTTTTCCACAGTTTTATTAATTTCTGTGTACTCGATTTTCTCGGCCGTTGTTTTGTTTTCTTTGCATCTCAGTTCTTTTCTTTTTGCTTCCAGTTGTATGATGTCCTGATACACTTCCACGTGGTTATTTTCTACTTATTTCTCGCATATTCCTTCTGCAGTTTCTTTGATCACTTCATTGAATTTTTCAATCTCTCAACCATTTCAGACTGCAAACCCTAGACGCTCTACCGTTGCTAGCGACGAATTGAAAATGACCTCATGGTAAAGAGCCAAAGTCTTGAGACTAGACTAGAATCACTTGATACTAACTTACCCGCTTATTCCCGCCAAATCGATCAGGTGGTCGAGTGAGCGAAATTCACGAGGTAATCGAAACCCTAGCTTAAAACACCCCTAAAGCGGGCCATACATGTTTTAAAAAAGCGTGAAAATGTCGAATAGCAGATGTGAAGTTATGGTGCAATATTTAGTTTGCCCACTATAAAGATTTCAGTGTTTTCTCAAGAAAATTCAATGTTGCCGAAATCTTCGACATGGACGCAGTATGGCCATAGCCTGCACTAGTATTAGCAGTGGACTCTGATCAAACGCATTGTAAAATTAATGTCGTAAATGGTTGGGACAGTAGTTATTCGAACAGGAAGCTTACGGACATGGCAACTTGCTCCAAAAATTACGTCTTACAATACCAGAGGGCTTCTGTATTTTGCTTAGAATGGATGTCACATCGTTCGATGAGTTATTCGACCTACTAGCCATACCACAAAGTCAACGCTTGTCCATCACCCTAAGGTACCAGGTGTCTAAAGTTTAGTCAAATTTTTAAGGAAGTCCACACACATATAAAAACTTGCAGAGTCGTTAAAAATATCACATGGGATTTGATCCGTAAAATTTTTGATTAAAAACTTCTTTCTTTTAATTATCAAAAGTTTTTACACAAAACCAAATAATCCAACAATTTGGCGCTTTTTTTAACGTGTATTGACCGCTTGAGTTTCTACTACCACTATTATCTTTACGTAGATCTTCACCTCGATCTTGATATATTGCCACTTTTAAGCTGACATAGCTAACAGCCGAGACTAGCTTAAGTTCTTTTAGGCTGGCGGGCCATAGAAGTACACGCTTCATGCTACACGCTTCATGCTACACGTTTTAAACGTGTAGAAAGAAGTGAACAAGCGTTGTCTCTCTTGTGCGGGGCCATACAACTCCTTACACGCTACACGTGACTTGCTACATGCTTCACGCGTGTAGAAAGAAATGATCACGCTCACTTTTCACTACACGTTTAGTTGTCGATCTGACGAACATGGACGACTACAAGGAAAATTTAATTTAAATGGTAAGGGCAAGGCCCCTTCTGTGGGATCCTCGTGTACCCAACTACAAGAACAAAGACCAGAGAACCCAAGTTTGGGACGAGTTGAAAG
>BMAT01007428.1:205542-219574 GCA_019649035.1 Elysia marginata
CTACTACTACTACTACTACTACTACTGTAGAGGGTAAACCATCGAGACGATGATGTCAATTTTAATTTTGCTGGCGTCTATCGTGGACCCGGGTGTGGCGAAATAGGCTGATTCTTCAGGTGCACACCCGTGGGCAATGTTGACTCTGGAAAAGAGCGGGAGGTGGTGTAGAGATGGAAGCCCTTTTGAGTTCTCTAGTACTGCTGGTTCGCTCTCGTTGTTCGGGGAAGAAGGCAAATTCGGGGAAGAAGGCACGTCATTTCTTTCTTTTACCAACAAGCATCTCAAGTTTCTCTTAGGAATACCGCAGCTTTTCAGGCTGTCTTTGGTGCAGACTTTGAACCTCAGCTTTGGTCGTCCTGTTCTTCTTTGTCCCTTTGGTAGTGGTTCACATATGAGCAAATTCATCTCCTATTTTGACCAAAGCGGTCTTTGTCGGTTCGTTCTAAGTACTTTTTCAGCTGCTCTAGTCACAGTGTCTGTGTACTTGTTCAATTTATCTGTTGGATCTCCATCGAGAGGTCCAAGTAAAACTAGCAAATTATATAGGTGAGCTTGGTACATGTACTGCTTTCCCACGGCAGGTACACCCAATTTCGTTGTGTTGGATGAAGGACGATTGAGCTTGGATTTCTTGCAATGCAGCGGGACTATGCGTAAGTTAAGTGCAGTTCTTTCAAGTTTGTGGGTTGCCCAGAATTCTGTCCCTCTCACGGTAATAGCGCTCAAGCATCTTGAACATCACGCTCTTTAACTATGACAAAATCAATCAGGCGTTATGCTTCGTTCTAGGCTGCATCCATGTTGTTCAACCACTCTGAAGAAATGTTGGGGATGGTCAGCGATTTTCATCCCCCTTAGTAAGAAAACACAGGCTATTTCTGTTCGATCCTCTGGGTGCTCTGTTCCAAGTTGTAATGTCTTTCCCAAATAATTATATAGTTTAGGTCCCAAAGAGTTATAAGTTTATCGCTCGCAGAGATAGCATTATTTTTACGATGAAGTCAACCAGTATGTGGAAAGCTTCTTTTACGTCATTCTATTCCTTGAGAGTTGGGACATGTAAGTACTACTAATATGTCTCTTCTAGGCAGACTTTTCCGTAAAAAATCGTGATGGGTAATATCTGCTTTACATGCTGCGAAACTCATTTTGTGTCATTCGGCGGAGCCATAAAAAAAGGGAATTTTACCGTAAGATAACGAAATTGTCTCTGCAAGCAATTGGCGTGGAGCAATAGTGAAACCATTATTTTCCTATTAATCTCTCTCAATCTTATTGACATGTAGGAGCGTAGGCTGAGCGTGTTTCGCAAATGAATTTTTCTAGGCCTATGTCGATAATTTCTTCAAGTCGGTCAATGTGAATATTTAACTTAGGGTTTTCTCGGCTTTGTCGTTCCTTGTAACGTCCCAGAGCATCTCTGTTGGGTTCAAGTCGCAATGATATGACGGAAATCGCAAATTGATGTTCATAAGACAAAATTAGATCACGAGCTTCATAAGCAGGTGCATGTTTATGTTGTTCGATGAGTTAGTGCCTTATAGAGTTCTGGTTTAAGAGCATCTGCTGCAAATGGGACTGTATGGAAATTCCGACGATTCTATGTTTATGGATGCTTTCATCTAATTCTCTTCAAATTTAATTATTAAACTTTTCCTCTCTCAGGGACTTAATTATTCAGTTTTGTCCACCATCACAACCAACATCACATACATCACCTACATCATTAGAGACCTAGAGAGAAGGTACGAATTAAGAGAGCTAGTAGAAAGAAGGACTTGTTGAATCATGGCTTTCCTGAAAGTTAAGTTAGAGACAAAAAACATTCAGGAGAAAAGGTTCAGATTAAACTATTTCTTAATGAGTTACGAGTGCCCTGTGAGCAAATTGAGCTGGTCGTATCCGAAAACTTCATGACACAGAAAACGAGACACGCTTTAAGTTGTTATTCTCATCTGAAGCAATTAGGAATGTGGTCTTGAAAGTGTTACACAAAATTAAGAACGAAATTGGAAAAAAGTCAAGCTGATAAAAAGTTTTGCATAAAATTTGATGCAACCAAAGATTTAAGCGCGCATGAAAGAAAAGAAGAAAACGAGCATTTTCCCAGTACTGAAGTGTGAGAGTGACCAGTCTGAAGAGTCGATGAACGGGTGTGTTTGTGGATCTGCAGACAAGGGAAAGTGGTCTGCACAGGAAATTACTCACCGGATAAGAAAGAAATACTACGTAGGGATAACAGGAAAGCAAGGAAGTACTAGTTGCAAAAGTGATTTTTCAATTTAAAAAGGCGTTTCTTTGTAAGTTAAAAGACAAGCCATTTTTAAAGTCATTTTTTTTTCAGATCACTTTTTTGTTAATGCGGTTGATTACTGTTTTCTGGTGAATTCTGGAATATCCTCTGACCCAGATATAGGCACCTATATAGGCATCAATTGCAGACATACTGGCGAGTCCAGCAGTCCAATTCTTCAGACTGTCACTGGGGGCATAGGATATCCCATAACTATGATAGCGTTGAGCGAAATTGAACACTATCTTAAAAAAATAAAGTCACTAAGAAGCCAGTAACTACTGCCCTGTGAGTTTGACTTTCAGTATTTGCAAATGCATGTGGAACAGCATCCGGCAAGGAATAATGAAACATCTCTAAGAGAACAAACTCATCGACAAACGCCAACATTGATTTATCGCTGAACGATCTTGCACAACACAACTGCTGGAGGTACTGGATGGAAAGGGAAGCTTGGATAAAAAATATATTGGACTTTCAAAAAGCCTTGACACAAAAGCCGGATACAGACTTCTATGGCAGGCAATTGTCCATGGCATTGCTGACAAAGTCTTGAAGTGCATTGAGGCTTTCTTGAAAGACAGGCATCAATGCGTGGTTATCAACGGCTCATTTTCAAGTAAAGCAAGCTTCACTAGCGGTATACCTCAATGAAGCATAGTTGGTCCCCTGCTTTTTGTCATCTTCATTAACACTTTACCAACATAAGTTAACAGCAAAAATTTTTCATACTAAAACTTACACTAGAATTGATGAAAGCGGTGCCATTTAAATCTGTCAGGACGACCTATATAAGATTGAGGACTGGTCAAGGAAATGGCTTCTTAAGTTCCATCCCCAAAAATTGCAGTCTCCTCAAACTGGGTAACAAGAAGTCAGAAGCCAAATATCTCTTGGCAGAAAAGACCGCCAATGATGCAGACTTCACTCAATAGCTAGCGGAAAGATAATCAAAACAAGGGACTGGGTATTGTCGTTGACAGCATACTTACTTTTAAACAGCATGTTGCACAAAGTACACCCAAGCCTAACAAGATAGTCGGTAGAATAAGGAGATCCTTTGACCAAAAAGCGAGGTGCGACTGGTCATATAGTCTCGCGACCTTACAAAAAAAATCTTAGCATTGAAGTGAAAGATGTTCAGCGAAAAGCGACAAGATTACTAGCATTGATGAAGAATAAGTTGTTATCCGAGAGGCTGGTGGCTCTTGAACTTCAATCACTGCAGCACAACGTAGTAGAGTCACGATCGAACCGCAAAAGTATCTAAATGCATGTATGAAATGGACCTACCAAAAATCTACGGGCGATGGAGACCTCAGAGGGAACTCATTGAAACTGTCAAAACCTAGATTCCGATTGAACATTAGGACCAGCTTTTACTAGACAATGTGGTCACAACCCCCAACCTCGTGTCTTTCAATAGAAGACTGGACAAGTATTGGGAAAGCATACTTGCCCGTTTCTCACCTTCCTGCCTAAAAAAAAGCTTGTTCAGGAGCTCCAGCACAGCCACCACGCGCCTGTAGTGTCGGGGAACCAATGAACAGGCCGCAAGGTTTTAAACATTGAAATTATTTTTCACAATTTGAATATTAGCGCAACTCATTTTGCGGGGGCACTAGATGTTATGATTCTAGTGACGCTCCTATTTTCACTGGACCTTGTGTACAAAAAAATGTTATGTAGAGCTCAGCGAATTTCAGATTACAGTGTCAAAATTCATGAGGCAAAGAGTAAAATCGAGAATGAAATAGGTGAAAAAAAAGTTCTCTTTTTTAAAAATCATAAACATAACCACGAACAAAGCCAATCTACCCGAAATGACACGAAAAGAACCCGGGAACTGAAAATTATTTGGTGCCCCCCCCCCCAAAAAAAAAAAAATACATATAAGGCTTACATCAGTAAAATAAATAACAAGATAACAGAAAACCTTTCGATTCAAATATACTCTTTGAAAGAGTCACCAAAACAATTGAACTGTGTTAAGTAAAGAAAACTGCTTTTAAAAAATCAAGATGTTTATAACTCAACTCATTTTTTCTAATTAAGGGGTTAATAAATATCCGTTTGATTCCATTTATAGCGCCGTCGCATAAAGGACTTTGTTGCCTTATATGGGCGCGCACGTTATAAGGTATGTGTAGCCTGACCTTTTATTCCATGGATAGGCCAGCTAATTTCTGATTCAATTTAAATTTTTGTTTAAAAAAAAAGAAGCGTGTGAGGCACATCAAGTAAGTCATAGACACTGTACAAAACCTAAACCGCGTATTCCTGTTTTAGGCCCAAGGAAATATTTAACAGATCATTCGACAAAAAACAGCATACCATCGCAGAACGCAGCATTATTCACAGTGAACTGCAAAACCCTAGGGCCGTTGCATAGCGCGAACGCTTGCAAACCGTTTTCCGTTCGCGCTATGCAACACCAAATTCGTCACCGTTCTCCGAGAGCGCTCGCGAGCGCTCGCGTGCAACCTTCGGAGGTAGTGCGCGGCTAACTAAACAACGCTGATTGGCTGAATTTTCATGGCGCCACTTCCTTTCAAAATGTCAAGATCGAAAGTCGGCTTAGAAGGCTTAAAAATGGCTTAGGAAACATTTGGCCAATTTTTACTATCATTAAATTTTTGTATCCAAAGCAGCTTAATGAACAAGTTTTCAAAAATAAGCAGTCTTTTATCGATTGGGCCCAAATATTTTGTTAGGGGTGTTAGTTGGTTCCATTTTAAAAGGGGTGGTCGCCATTTTAAAAAAGATGGCGGCTATCTTTAAATAGGTGGTCGCCATTTTAAACAAGATGGCGGCTATCTTTAAAGAGGTGGTCGCCATTTTAAAAAAGATGGCGGCTATCTTTAAATAGGTGGTCGCCATTTTAAAAAGCGTTCGCTGAATAGAGCGTTGCATAGGGAGGAGAGCGCTCGCGGCGAACGGTTTGCTTGCTCTTCGCGAGCGCTCGCGCAATGCAACGGCCCTAGGTTGTCGCCATTTTAAAAAAAAGATGGCGGCTATCTTTAAATAGGTGGTCGCCATTTTAAAAAGCGTTTGCTGAAAAGAGCGTTGCACAGGGAGGAGAGCGCTCGCGACGAACGTTTTGCTTGCTCTTCGCGAGCGCTCGGGCCATGCAACGGCCCTCCTGTGTTCGACTGCTCTGCATCGTTTCACATACTCAGAGTCAAGAAAGTTTAGATCGTTTTTGGCTTTTGTAAGTTAGGGCTGAAGTTTGTAATAAGTTTTCATCAGATTAGAGCGATTCTATCCTGATTAATATTTTTTATCATACCTAGATATAAATATCATCCTCCTTGGTGCGGATTGATTATGGTGCGTTATCTTCTAACTTTCCTAATGTGATCAAGTTGATAACGATATTTCATTTTCGTCTTTAGCCGAGTCACCGTCTTCCAAGTAGGCCTATGGCTGAGTGAGAGACCGCTTTAACTCATCGCTGTAATTAGCAAAAAGTCACGCCCTCCACACACTTAATAGAGAATAAGGTTAGAAGGGTAAGTAGAAAGAAGGGGACGAGAGGTTAGGAAGAGGAGGAAGGATGGAAGAAAGAAAGAAAAAAGAAAGAAAGAAAGAAAGAAAGAAAGAAAGAAGAAGAAGAAGAAGAAGAAGAAGAAGAAGAAGAAAAGAGGGAGTAGCGAGACTGAGAAAGAAAATGATATAGATGGAAAGGGGAAAGCGTGGGAACAACAATTCAAGAAATGGGAGGAGGAGAATGAAGTCCAAGAAGAAAACCAATAAGCTAACAGCCAACAAGAAGATAAGACCAGACAGGCTCTATGATGGTGGGGACTCCTACCCCTTTTTTTCCTTTTTATTTTTTAATTTAGATGTTATACACTAACCAAACGCACCCTCAAAGTTCCACGTTGTACCCTAAATTCAGCCAGACATTTTGATATTTTACAGTGTGCATAATATTTTAAATCAGAACAGCAGCTGCTGCAGCTTACAAAATTGTTTTTTTCCAAACTCAGAAAATGCTGCAAATTAGGCCCCTAGTAGGCCCAGTTCTAAAAAAAATTATAATGAACGATGCATAATTTGGCTTTCAGTCGCAGGCGCATTCAACTTCCGGCATCTGGCAAGCAGCAAAATCAATTTCACACACGGAAATAGAAGGATCTCTGATCAATCAACTGATTAATTGTAACGAAGGCCGGATTCAATTCTAAACAGAATCTTCGTAATGGGTAAGCCAGAAATAATTTTACGTGTACTGCCCCTTGAAAATCGTATTATTATATTATAAAGCTTTATTCCAACCGGTAGATAGTTAGGGACTTCTTTGTCGGAAGATCTGAACCCGAGGCTTCTGTTACACTACGGGATACATGGCAATCTATCTTTAGATCTAGATTCTAGATCTAGATCTAATCTAGAGTATATTGACGATCAGTTTTGGTTGTATTGCACAATATCAATTAGATCTAGATCTAGATTTCTAGACCTTATAATCTGTTATCTACCAATTGCTCTGAAAACCCATTGATCTTAAATATAGATTCTATCTAGTTTGCTGTGAGCCTGGCCTAGAATATCTAGTTTGGGGATAATCCTGGCATTGGCCCGCTGACAGGACTGACGAAATGAAGAGGATGATAACCCATTTATAACACCAGCGGGCCGATCCCAGGATTAAGCCCTAGTTTGCTGTGTGAGCCTGGCCTAGAATCTAGACCAGTCTACAAGATTCTAGACTCTATAGACCAGTGCTTGGCCCGTCTACTCAGTACCCTAGCAAGATTGTAACGTACTTTCATTAGTTCTAGATATGGAAAAGATAAGTTCAGATCTAGCACTACGAGTACGAGACCAGATAGTAGGTTAAATACTATAGATCTAGAGACTATCTATTTGACTAATATTTTCATGTAGCCTACGTAGGAACAACAGTTTTTAAAGTTCTACAACTAGACAGTATAAGTCAGGGCACTAAGTCCACCGGTCTGTAATAAAACTCTAGATGGTTGGGATCCTATACTCCGCTGCCACTATTTATTTGAGTACAAGAAATTATAAGCCTTTATTAAAGAGAGTGGGGCAATATTCAACTTTTCAAGGAAAAACTCTGTATCTAGATCGTAAAAAAAACACTCTGAAATCTACTACACTAAGGCAATGGGAAACCTTTGGGGAAAATGCCTTTAAAAGTTTAACATTTTTGCTGCCATGCTAATTTTTACAGTGATTTGTAATTGGCCCAGTGACGCACTAGAATATCTAGAATTAAATTTTAAAAAAAAATACAATTTCAAAACTTAAAAAATATATTGTCCTTTGTAACATGATTCTTAACGCCTTGTTATGTGTCAAAGCTTCTATCAAATTTTAACCATTTTGTCAAAGCAAGAATAAGATCGTTGGAGACATGGAGTCCTTGTTTTGTGTTCAGTTAAAAGAGGTTAAATATGTATGGGTGCAAGCTCGCCGGCCAATCAAACATGCCAGTGGTCATTGCAGGTTGATCACAATGCGACGAAATGGCTATCGGACGAGTGATATTTAATGGAAATACAATCTACAAAGATAATATTAATTTTAATAAAACCTCAAAAGCGTTGCCGGCTTTTCGGTTTCTGTTGCACAGTTATTGGTATTGGTTTATCAGTGAACAATGCAATCATAACCAAAACCTGTGGTTTTTTGGTCAACCTTGAATTTCCCTCCTATTCCGCAAACCAAGCGACAGTAGAACCTACTGCCCATGAAGTACTAGCCTAGCAATCGACCTGATGCAGCACTCAATAATGTTATGACGTTACGGAATTATTACAGCGTTAATGCTCTCCTCTCTCTCCCTTTTCACACTGTAGACAAAAGTTAGTTTACTCAGGTGAGCCCTATTGACCATTGGGTAGAAACAAAAGAAACAACCTAGATCTGGAATGAGATGCATCCATAAGACCAGGAGATCAAAGGTATCAATGTGTTGACCTGGCCAACCTTTTTCCAGGAAAAAAATCTCATGAAATTGAAACTGAAGCTAACTTACCAAACTGTTTTCAGTCTCAAGATATGGCTGGCCTTTTCCCCCTTTCCTCTCTGCTCTGCTTCCAACATTGTTTCTCCCTGTCTCCTGCTATCTTTCTCATTCCTCTTTTTCCTCCTCATTTTCTCTTTCTCTGTTCATTTCATTTTCTGATAATCTCTCTCTATCTCACTCAAAAACTTTTATAATCTTAGATGTTCCTGCTCCTCTCTGCCTCCAGTCTAACTTTTTGTTATTTGCTTGCACCCATGAATCAAAGAGTCAAAATCATTATTTCAAAATAATAATTTCTTAAACTTAAAATTAAAGCCTCACTCTATCCTACTCCACATCGATTACCTTTTTCTGTTTGGAATTTGCATTGAGTCCAAAATTATAGGATTGAAACCCAATTTATTTACAAAATCAAGGGCCTAACGTTTAAAAGTCAGGGAAGTAAAATTTTAGATATTTCAGGTGATTTCCGATTTTTTAAAATCCATTTACATTGCACAAATTGGCACTTGTTCTATTATGTGAGTTAATATTTTTCAGGTAATTTTTCAAAAACCATTTGGCATCCCTGATAAGTAGGCCTACTCGTATAATTTTTTTTTTCAGTTAGAAAAAAAATGAAATTTTAAAATTTTATTCACTAAGACCAGACTCCTTCAGGCTTTAGGAGTGCCTGAGCCGGACTGAGTGAAACAGAGCTAAAAAAGATATTATACACCTATATATATCTCAAAATGCACTTCCTTACTATGGTTCAGATTGATGCTGAAGTTAACAAAATCATGAAAGTGAAGGATTCCAAATTTCGTTGTTTTGGACAGAGTGTCTAGAGATCTAGACGAGCTAAATTATAAAAAGCATCAGTTTAAGTGATCAATAAGCTTACTAAATTTGATAGATCAATCTTATCAGGTAAATCATCTCTCAGCCTAACACCCGTCTAGATACATTGATCTACCATTACCCCAGACCCTAAGTTACCCTAAATTGTAAAAACTGTAACTATTTCAACTTAAATGTTTTATTTATCAGTATTGCAAATTTATTTATTGGATTTGAATCAAGATAGTGCCTATGGTGATTGAATGATTGATTGATATTTTTAAAAATCAAATTAAATTTAGATCCAGGCCTAGATACAGTAGATTTTTAAAAATTTAGGCACGCTTTTTGTTTAAGAAAGCAGTAAAAAGTTAACACTGTTATGAGTAATTCTGGCGATAAGCAAATTATTTAATGTGATACTGATAGTAAAGACAAAAAAGACTGCTTTAAAGGTAATATTTTCAAGGTTTTTATTGCTCAGAAGACATCCTTTTATACTTTAAGGATGAAAAATGAATCGTCTCCAATTTGTTGAATCTGTAATGGTATATATATATATATATACGTGATTTCTTTTTTTTTTAATGAAGATCTTTGTATACATGTTCTCTCCCTTTTCTCCATAAAGATAGTTCTGTTTATGTTTTCATTTTGCCAGTAAAGTTATGCAAGCAAGAGATACCAGACTTTATGAATAATATTAATACATGTATACTTTTTTCTTTCTGTCAGATTTTCTCTTTAAAAAAGCATTTATATGGTTGCCTTTTGCCGTTTTGCTAGATTTATGTACTGACATCTTATTGCTAAGCTTCTCAATAAAATAAGCTTAGCTGTGTAAGTTGTAATTATTAAATGTCTTGTTTTTTGTAACTTTGGAATATTTCTTTTCTAATCTTTTTTTTAAATTATCTATTTATTTACCATAGCTTGTCACATATGTTAAAAACATTATTACTTTTAAAGTATATGGTAGGAGAGGGGTGTTCTAAGCCATTAGTTTTAAATTAACAGTTTGCTATTAGTGCGCATACAGGCCTGTTTTGTCATTGACACCCCTTGCTCTGCACTGAAATATTTCAAGTCTTTTCAGAATCTATGACGTATCAATTTTTTTTTTTTATGTAGAGATATCATTTTTCCTATATACATTTGTATTATATTTTTAATTTTTGTTTGTGTATGGGGGGGGGGGGATTTATTAATTTTTTTTTCAAAGAATTTGTTGTGGCGTGTAGGATTCAGCCACATACATTCATAACATTGCCAAATGCTGGCAGATATGACATGTCTTCTCAGTAAAGATGGTGTGTAACATTTAGCTCTTTGCTTAACTTGGAAAAAAAATTTTTTGTTGTATTTTATGTTGCCAATCCGGAAATCCTGTCACTCTGAACATAGACATTTTATGGCAAGGGATTTCACTTGAGCCACTTGTGAGCCATGCAACATTTTAACGCTATGCTCAATGGTTAAAACCACACGTCATCCAAGGAGGTGCTCACTCCAGAAGACCGGCAGGTCGGGGGAGCTGGGGGGGGGGGCATCTTGCTCATCCCGGAGACCCACCCTGTCTGCGGTACAGTCCTCAACGGAGCAACACCCAATGCCCACGGTCTTGGCTGTGACTCTCCTCTCTTACTCGCCTAGCCTTGTCCAACTGAAAGCAAAATGACGTCAGTTTTGGGTTATTGATTTTCCCCGCTCCCGTCTTTCATCGTTTTAAAGACTCAGTATAGACATGGGGAAAGCCCGCAAAATAATAAAAAGATTCTACTTCGAAGCAACTGTAGAGTTGCCAGTTTGGACTTATTTTGCTGGCTTACGAATTTGAAACATATAGGCTCGGTGTTGTTTTTTTTTTTTCTTGTTAAACGGAGTCGCAGTTGCCATCGTTGTAGGATGGTAGATGACTCCAATGATAGTTTCGTAATTTGATATAACGTGTTTTTGATTTCACCCTTACAACACTCGTTGAGAGACCTGGATACTAGAAAGATTTTCATAGGTATCATAAATATTTTAATTTTTCTGGCTCTTAATTGTTAACCTGATATCAATCCTATGTCTCATTCAACTTTCAAGCCCAACAAAACCCCGTGCACGCCTTTTACCTTTTCAACTCTTAATACGGCTTTCATACTGTTTAAGGGTCTTTTTTCAAAGTGCAATTTTAGGATCTGGCTATAATTTATCTTCAACGTTTCGGGCTATATTGACTCGCAATTTGCATAGAAATACTACTGTTCTTTGTCTTTTTACTGTCTTTCGTTTTATGTGTCGTTGCAACACTTAAAAATACATGCAACAAAATAATATTGAATGCTTCGTACTGTTAATTAAGTTCATCACAAATTGACAAATAGTTTTACATGTAATTTTTGTTTTTATCCTCTCTTTCTCTATGCGGTGTCGACCCGACCTGAAAACAGCCTCCTCGGTAAGTCAGCCCACTGTTGTTCAGTATTGTTGTGTGTGGTGTGAAGTCATCGTTGTTCTCAAAATAAACAATTATTTGTTCTAAGATTATACATGTCTCATTACTGACACTATTGATGTGTAGACATTTTCCTCCTGCTGCTATTTTGGAAGTATTGCTTTCATCTTTGTAAAACAAAACTATACTGCAATATGTCAGCTTTCTTTTTTTCTTGTAAATATAATATTCTGCTATTGTGATTTGAAAACAATGTGACAGTCTTCTTCCTCACCAACAGTCTATTTAACTTATTATTACTTGATTTGGTTATTTTTTTACCCTTCAGCTACATTAGTCGGTCATTTTGCCAGTTTTCCATATTTTTCTGTTTTCTTTTCTTTTTTTTCATTAAAAAAAAAAGAAAAATATCATACCACACATTTTCCCTATGTATTTGTTACATCTTCTACTACTCGTCTCATTTAGTATCATGAAGCATGCTTCTCTTACCACTCAACACAATCATGCTTGTTTATCATTCTTCGCCCATTTTTCCTTTTGAGATGAAAGCGCTGTCAATAACAAATCGAGCAGACTTTTAATGACAGGCGTTAGGCTTACAGAAGTAGACACGATGGTGTGTGCGTGTGTGTGTTTAGAACCAGGGTTTTAAAGGTGAAAACGAACCCATATTATAAATGACGCGCAATGTAAAAAACTGACTCAAATTCGTGCTAAAGTATAATATGATCGAAACGGATGATGAGGTGAGGTTTGTAGGGATAGGTGTTTTAGTCAACCTCACTCGTCGGAAAAATAGACATGGCCTTAAGGATTAAGTATCAGTAATGTTGATGTTAAATAAATTATCCAACCGTTTATAGTAAATATTACGTCCGTAAAAGATACCAAAATTATCATCTTTAGGGAGAAAAGCCTGAAAATGTGTTATATATTATGCTAAGATTTATAGAGACGTGTTTACCTTTTCATGCTGTGAAAAAAACGCTTTGACAATTAATCTCCACCAGCCATCACCTGTTGCCCTGAAAGTTAAAAATTCTACCTTATGATTGAAATTATTGTCTCGCCAGCTGAAATTCATCTGTTTTCAGCGAATATATGAGCGTAAGAACTCCAGTTGCCAGATGACAATGGTGTACTTTTTTCCTACAACAACCTTTTGATAATTAGTACCGGTTTGCCATATATGCAAAACCCTTTAGGGAAGCCGTGTAAAGCACTTCGATCATTTAAATGGATTGAGGGCTATATAATAGCACTCTTTCATTTAGTGGTTTTTCTATCTTGCGACTGTCTGAGGGTCTTTGTTCTTGTGTCCTTCTTGTAAAACTGTTTATAGATACGTCCATGTACATCAATTTAATAAGCATTTTCTGTGTCATTAGTTAAACAATAGCAAACTACTCATAGTAGTCGGGGCTTTATTCCTTTTACTCCCCAGACGTTTTTATCAGTTAAAAATGTTCCTGCTTCTTTCCCGACAGTTTTGTTTTTCTTCCGTGTAGAGTGATTGGAATCTCATGTTACCTCTAGCATTTGCAATGCGACACCTTCGCAGGCGCGGCGCTAGTCTCTCTCTTACAAGTTCAGTGCGCGCTTGTGTGTGTGTGAGATGCCCCGGCTGTCGGTGCCATTGTTGCATGCGAGAGAACTGACATAATTTAAGGAAAGATTTCTCATAAATATGAGACGGACAATAAAGATTCAAAGATGAAAAAGGATATGAGAGAGAGAGAAAGTGACAGAGAGAGAGAAAGAGGGAGACATAGAGAGAGAGAGACACCCTCGGGGAGCTTATCGGACGCAGTGTTTGAGTGAAATACATGCTTGTTGTTCACTGCACTCAAGGCTAATTCCGGTCACACGACCTTCACCTCGTAGCATCCTGTCCACTAGCTGCATGCACAATGAGTCAGACCGCTGAAAATTTTCTAATAGCCATTGCTGTGTGTTTCTCTCACTTTTTTGTTCAGCTTTTGCAGACTTGGTTCTGATATGTTAGGTTAAATATAATTTATGTTGTTTTCTTTTTAATGCTGGCTATTATAAATTCTTGTCCGATGATCCGTTCCTTGTTCATGATTGTTAAACTACACCATAGTGTCTTTCAAGAACTCTCAGATGTAACATCTTGTACACCATTTCAATCTTTAAAGGAAATGCACAGATAATAAAACTGTGACTTGTCACACTTATCAAGGCTGTACGTTTAGCCGAACTCGAAGTTGCTGAACGTCATTTTAATCTGATACAGGCCTGTTGAGAGATTTCTTCCTCTCTATCATGCATCATCGACGCTGTTATGGTACAAAGCGTGTGTAGTAGGTGTATTAGCTTTTTAGCATATTATACACATCTCGCGGCCTTGAAATCATAGCAGCAGCTGCTGGTTACTTTGCCCATGGTTATTTAGAGCTAGGCCGAGCTGCTCGAGTCACTGGTCCCTTGAGAGCACTTAAGAGCTTAG